>JAOXOE010032758.1:0-10747 GCA_028565055.1 Phoeniculus purpureus
CATTAGGGATTGGAAGGGACCTCGAAAGGTCATCTAGTCCAATCCCCCTGCCAGAGCAGGACCACCTAGACCAAGTCACAGAGGAACATATCCAGGTGGGTCTGAAGGAGACTTTGGTTGTGTGCCATAGTTCCACTGTCCCCTTACACATTGCCTCCGAATTTGTCAGTTTTATTTTTAGATGACTTTTCATTGATCGTTGGCTGAACATGAGCCAGCAGTGTGCCCAGGTGGCCAAGAAGCCCAACGGCATCCTGGCTTGTATCAGAAACAGTGTGTCCAGCAGTGGGAAGGTGATTGTCCTCCTGTACTTGACTCCTCTGAGGCCATTCCTCAGTACTGGGTTCAGTTTAGTGTCTTTCACACATGAAAGACATTAAGGTGTTGGAGTGAGTCTACAGAAGGGCAACAAGGTTGGTGAAGGGTCTGGAGAACAAACCTTAGCAGGAACAGTTGAAGGAACTGAGACTGTGTAGTCCAAAGAGGAGGAGGCTGAGTGGATTCACTAAATTACAAACATTTCCTCAAGATTTGTGTGTCGGAGACCTTATTGCTGTGTACATCTACCTGAAAGAAGGTTGTAGAGAGGTGGGAATTGGTCTCTCATTCCAAGTAAGGTGATAGGACAAGAGGAAATGGCCTGAAGTTGCACCAGGGGAGGTTAAGGTTAGACATTAGGAAAAAGTTCTTTATTGAAAGGGTCATCAGGCCTTGGAACAGGCTGCCCAGGGAGATATGGGCATTGTCATCCCTAGCCACATTTAAAATTAGGTAGCTATGGAGTTTGGGACGTGGTTTAGTGGTGGGCTTGAACTTAAAGGTCTTTTCCAATGCAAATGCTTCTATGACTATTTGAAATGCAGACCAGATAACACTCATCACCATGAGGACTAATTTGGAATGCTTTTTTTATTGAGGAGAGGGCATGCAACAGCCAGTGTGTTTTTCATCTGAGCTGCTCAAAACCAGATTGTGTGGTTTCAGTCAAAAAAATTATCATGTTCAGTTCAGAAAAGAACTTTGAGAGCTGAGGTCGTCTTTTCAACAGACTTTTAATTGAAGCAAAGCAGGAAAACAAGTTCAAATCTGAGTGTTTTTAGATAATCAGGGTTATTTGCAAAATGCTTGCTTAATTTCTTTAAAATGCAGCAGCACAGGATATCTAAAAGATGATGCGTGCTGCAAGGTCAGCCCTGATAGCAGCTATTTTCTCTAATAGATTTACAGCTATTTAAATCAATTAGCATTTCTGGGGACAGGCTTACAAAAAATAGCAGTATAGTCTCACCTTTATAACATGGGGAAAAATGACTAATGGGTGTTTGCGAAATACAGTGGCCTTAGAATGGGGGTTTTATGTAATGAATAACAAAGTTTTAAACAAGATGTTCTAGTTTTACTCTTCCCTCTGATGGAATGGATTTTGTTATTAAAAAGAAGTGGTAGGATCACAGGGAAATTCAGTGTGGAGGAGAGTCAAGAAAGTGATCTAATTGAACTTCCAGCTCAAAGAAGGTTGAACTATACGAGGTCAGGTTTGGTTACCTGGGGCTTTATTCCATCATCTTAAGGATCCCCTCAGCAGAATGTTTGTCAGCTATTAATACAACTTTTGTCTCAGTTAGCAACTTTTACTTGCTAGTGAATATCAGAGCCAATCATTAATTCCCCTTGTTTGCCCACAAAACTACTTCTATGAGTAAGTTGCCCTTGACACACACCAGGAATTTCCTTAACTGCTTGTATCCCATCATGCTGCTATTCCAGCTAAGGTCTGCAGTTGATGGAATAACTGGAGTTATGACTTTCCAGCCAGTGCAGTTTTCCCCCAGTATTCCTTGGGGATAAAGGTGAGACTGATAGGCTACAGCTTTCCATATTGCATTCAACTCTCTTCTGGATCCAAATAATGTAATTAAAAATAACACCCCTCCGTCCTAGTGTTTGTAGTTTGATCATGAGCTCCTTGGAGAATGTTTTCAAGATTTTAAAATGTTGTTGTTAGACTTGGGAATTTCTTGGTTTCAAAAATGAAAGCTAAAATCTCAGAATTGTATGGAATCAAGAGAAATGAATTTCCAACGCTTTGTTGAGTATCGTGATATGTTTGAAAACCTTGAGTTCTGATGTTGCTACCGTTGCATGAGTGAAATATAAGACTTCTCATTCCCCAAAAGTGGAAATGAACCTTTAGCACTTTTCTTCTCATCTCATCATTAAAACATGGTATTCAGACATAATATCTAATAGGTTCACAGCAAAAATTGCATTCTAGAGACTTTTTGATATGATACTCAGACATTGAATTTTATTCAAATCTCTTTGAATAGTTTAAAAAGTAATCACATTTTATTGTACTAACTGCTCGCTTTGAGCTCATCTAAATGGTAATAAGAGAGAAAATGAATGGGTTATGTAATTATTTTTTCATGTTTTCCACAAGTACCAAGCCATTTCCCTTAGAACTCTTCCATCTATAGATTTCTGCAGTCATTTCTGTGGGTTATCACTACTCATATATTGAAGTAATTGTCTTTGCAGAGTAGCTATTTCCTTAGAAGAAAAGCTTAAAACTTTCTGGAGTTTTCATATCAGTGAAGAGGAAAAGCTGATTCTTAGCTTTTCTTTAAGATCAGCTTCCTGAAAAACAATGTTCCTCAGATTTCTGAGACACAGCATTCACTCTGTCTAATTTTACACCACGTACCCTGCTAGTTCCAGGATGAGTGATTCTGATTTGTAACATCTCCAAAACTCAGTCCACTTCAGAGAATCACAGAACATTAGGGATTGGAAAGGACCTCAAAAGATCATCTAGTCCAATTCCCCTGCCATACCTAGACCAAGTTGCACAGGAACATATATATCCAGGCGGGTTTTAAAGGTCTCCAGAGAAGGAGACACCACGACACCCCTGGGCAGCCCCTCCCAGGGCTCTGTCACCCTCACTGTGAAGAAGTTCCTTCTCATATTGATGTGGAACCTCCTCTATTCCAGCTGACACCCACTGCCCCTTGTGTTATCATTAGATGACACTGAGCAGAGCCAGGCTCCATCCTCCTGACACTCACCTTTCACATAAATCACCACTCTATTAAATTCTTTGCTCCCTGAATCAGAATGATGGAGGTCTATGGCTATATCCCTTAATTTTTGAAAGTCTTATTCAGAAGTGGTCTGAGATGTTATCTTGGAGACATGACTGGGCCTTTTATCACATGAAACGGTTACTAGTGTACTGGTTTAATATATCAACTGCTCCTTAGAAAGTAATGAGGAGTACCAAGCTTGTCTCACAGACAACTGTAGCACAACACCCTTCAGCAGCCAGTTCCCGAATTACAGAATCACAGAATTATTGAGACTGGAAAAGACCTCTGAGCTCATTAAGCCCAGCCTGTGACCTAACATCATCACATCAGCCAGATCATAGCACTAAGTGCCGCATCCAGTCTTGTCTTAAACACTTCCAGGGATGGGGCTGCACTACTGCCCTGGGCAGGCCATCTCAGTATCTGATAATCCTTTCCACGAGGAAGGGCTTCCTTAGTATCCAACCTAAACCTCCCCTGGCAACTTCAGGCTCTGCCCTATCATCCTGTCACTAGCTGCCTCAGAGAAGAGCCCAACCCACACCTAGCTACATCCTCCTTTCAGGTAGTTGTAGAGAAGACGGTTCTCCCCTGAGTCTCCTTTTCTCCCTGCTGAACATCCACAGCTTCTTCAGCCTCCCCTCACCAGACTTTCCCTCCAGTCTCTTTCCCAGCCTCGTTGCTCCTCTGGACCTGCTTCAGCCCCTCAACCTCTTTCTTCAAGTAAGGGGCCCAGAACTGCCCCCAGTACTCAAGGTGAGGTCTCACCAGTGCCCAGTACAGGAGGATTAGCAGAGTTCCTGACTCCTCTGACTGTAGAGCATAGCTGTACATTTTCAAAATGAAATAATTGTATGCAGTAGGGTGTGACAGACCTGGGTAGGTCTCTGACAGAGGCTTTGCAGGAGGAAAACGGTGAATATTTATTTTTGCAAGATCACTTCTAGTCACCTTGCAAAGGGACAGTATCAGTGGAAACGGAAAGGCTTTCTTCCAAACTGACTTTTCTGAGGTGAATTATTGTAGTTTATAGGGAAGTGCAGGTGCTTTGGAGACTTGCTGTGGGCTTATAAGAAGTCCTGGGGCTCCCATGGGGAGGTGAGAGGCAAAAAAATATAGGCATGTCCGTGATACCAGGAGATAATATGACCCAGGTATAAAGAGAGACCTCTGTAGCCGATGAGAGGAAGAAAATCTTTCTGTGAAAGTGTCTTGGACAGACACTGAAGAGACTAACACTATGGAGCAATGCAACACAGAGCAGAAGCATATCAAAACAGGAACCTGCAGTTCAGCAAAGCCACTAGACAGCAACTGGGAGGCAGGAATTGGCTGTTCATGTGTACACGCTTCTCTTGTTCTACAGTCACTTCATAACCTTAGGCACCCACAGTGATTTCAACCAATGTGTTGAGCACCACAACTGTAATAATATAAAAATAGATGTACAGTCTGTTATGATGAAAAGTGGTGAATTTCATAATTTCCTGGTAAGTGACATGATTTTGAAGTGTTTAAAGCTAATAATTATTTTCAAAATCTTTAAATGTTTCTGTCCTCTGTGGAAGAACATCTTTACAGACTGAAATTGCACCAAACCCCAAGAGATTTATTAACATAGAAGTTGAGTTAGGTAGAAATAGTTTAACATATATTTTGGGTTCTTTGCTAGTCTAGGCAACTTGGAACCTGATAGATTAAATTAACAATGAGGAATGGCAGTTAGAATCAACTACTTTAAATCACGCTGGGAATTCAGGTACTAAAATACTGTTATCAGTCCCATGAAAATGTGTACATGGTGGGAGACAGTCATATGTGACTATGGCTATGATTTAGCTTCTTCAAAACTTCTGTCACATTGAAAATGTTTGTGTGTACAGTTTCAAGTGATCACAGAATCACATAATCACTCTGGTTGCAAAAGACCTCTGGGATCATCAAGTCCAACCATCTACCCTAACTTACAAGTTCCTCCCTAAACCACATCCCTCAACACCTCATTAAAACGATCTTTAAACACATCCAGGAATGATGACTCAACTACCTCCCTGGGAAGCCCATGCCAGTGCCTGACCAACCTTTCTGTGAAAAAATCCTTCTGAATATCAAGTCTAAACCTACCCCGTTGTAACATGAACCCATTGCCTCTTGTTCTCTTGCCATAGAGAAGGGACTCTGTACTGGTTCTCGTGTTGTCGTGTGATGGAATCAGGCTGGTTCCCTAAGCTGCCGTGTCATGTCAGGGGCCAGGAATTGACTCATGGCACAAGGTCAGCTCTGCTCAAGTCTCCACTGGACACAGAAATCGCAGCATGCTCAAGACCCAGGCCCAGTACGCTCAGAATGTTTTCAGCTCACTTATGAGTAGCTCTGATGCTGCAAATGGCCACTTTTCCCATAGTTATTAGAGCACAGAGGGACAATCACCTCCCTACTCCTGCTGGACACAGTTTGCCTGGGCACACTGCTGGCTCATATTCAGCCCCCCCGTCAGCTAGAACCCCCAGGTCCTTTTCTGTCAGACTGCTTTCCAGCAACACTTCCCCAAGCCTTCAGCATTGCATGGGATTATTGTGACCAGAAAAAAGAGGCAGATACCGAGTCAGGGGGAAAAGAAAAATGTTGCTTTACACAAATGAAGTTTTCCCTTCCCTTCCTGCCACAAGGTAAGCACTAGCAGATGCAGTTATGAGGTCTACAGAGGAAGACCACTCTGCAGTCCATTTGAGTTCTTGCTCTGTGTTTTGAGGAAGAGAAGGCATTTTGTGTCTACTTGCCAACTTTGACTACATATTGAAAGTTCATACTGTGGTTGTCTCGATGAATTTGATGAGAACATGAGTTTATTGCAACTCCTGTGAGTACATTCATGTCTATTTCTGTATCTGGAACCCTAAACCTTGATTTACACAGAAAGAACAGACAGAACAGAGGTTAGAAGTTAATTTCATTGTGATTAAGAGGGACAGTAAATTGCAATTTACAGTTCTTCATACCATTTCTAATTAATCATTGTTGTGCCCCATTTTTTTGCTCCACTGATTACACTTTTTCTTACCCAAATGTGTTACCAGTGTGGGAGCTAAATCTATCATCTATCACTGCATGCAAGTTCTTTGATGGCTTACAGTTTTGCCTTTTTCATGTTATTTACCACATACACTCTTGTAAATCAAACTCTTTCATTGTCTTTCCCAAGCTACAAGGAAATGAATCCTGGAACGGGCATTTAGCACCCCCCAAGTAGTACAAATCTTGCTAATTTTTGCTAAACTTGAAGACTTCATATTCCATCTTTTCCTTTTCAAACTAAAAATACATGTTTCTAAAAACGGGGACAAAAAGTGACTGAAGATAACTATTCTCAAATATCCTCAAATTGAAATCATCAAATGGTGTATTTCTTTTGAGAGCTACCTCACACCAAAAAGAACATTCTTCCCTCAAGAAGACACTGCACCATCCTGAGGTCTCAGCAACACAAGCTGCTTTAATTTTTCAATGCATTTAAATGTTATGCCTAGTCCTGCAGCATTTAATCACTCCTCTCTAATAAAAGCAGTTGTTAATTTTAAGTGACATCTCAGCCATCTGCCGTCTTGCCACCCAAGACAAAGCATAGAAGTAAGTAGTGTGCAAACCCTTACTTTTCATCCATTTTGAAGCATCGGGAGGACATTAAGTGTGAGATTTTTATCTGAGCCAGGATGACAAAGTTTATAATAGTTCTGAAGTAATGTTGCCCTTAATGTCAGGAGGACTAATGAAAATTGGAGGTAATAGTTTTGTGTTTTGCAAAGGTCTCAAAAACCTCTTTAGGAGTCATTCTTACATGCCCTTCCATACCTTTGATGCTAATGAAGTGGTAATTCCTTCCTAATATGAGCAAGACACTGGTCAGCTTCATGAAATGACTAAACAACTGAAGAGAGGTTTGGATCCTAGAAAGAATTTAGCAAGCCTCAAGAGAAGCCAAGGGACCCACTCAAGATTCATTAATTGAATCAGATTTCCTCCTGAATTGAAAAAAAATATTCCTTCCTGAATCATCCATGAGTTTTCAACTGATAATTCTAAAAAACAGAAACACTTTTCAAACACCACACTCTTGGATCTCGGGGTCTTCCTGAAGAACACAACGTATAATTTCTTCTATATTTTATTTTCCTCACATAAAGGAGTAATATTTTTCAAAATTGATTGTCTAAAGTATATTTTAATGTTTACACCTAGTCTCCTTATTCTATTTGGATACATGTCAAAGGGCAACCCCTGCTGGCTCCACAACAGCTCAGAACCTACATAGGCAAGAGGAATGCCATGCAAGTCCATTTTCTAGATCATTCTGTTAATGCCCAATCACACTGCAAGCGGCACAGAAGAGCCACCTCAGTGCCTGCTTTCTGTCAGAAACCTTATGCCTTCTCCAAGCCTGGATCAGGACCACATAGTCTCTAGAAACTGTGGACCATTCTAATCCACCATGTAAATGAACCTTGCTTTTAGCAGGAGGTTAGACCTCAGCAAGGTCCCTTAGAGCCTACATAATATTCCTCCTACCCTTCCTACCAGGTTGCTTCTCTAACTCCACTCAGCCTCACATTGTCACACATTCTCCTGCCACCTATTCCCTGCTGTTGAGCGCTAAGACCCTGTTCCTTTCCCCATGACTGAATTCCAGTCTTTCCTCTGTCTAGCACATATACTGTCTCTCTAGCTTCTTTGTCCCATCCTATTTCTGCCCCTTCCCAAACATTCAATTACTGAGAAGGAAGCTCCTGACGTCTGGCTAGACTCTTTCAGGAACTATGAAACACAGCAAGATAAATTCAATGGCTGAAAACCGAGGACACTAAGTACTTGACAGTCACCTGGTTAAGGGAATGTGCACAAGTCACCCACCTGCACACAAGTGATAGTTCCTGGGACTGGAGATCCTACAAAAGCAGCCAGGATCTGTTGCTATAGTACACTCATAACAGACACAGACTTGGGAATTTTCAAGAGATGGTGAGTAACACTAAGTATTTTTAGGGCAAATTAAAATCTCACCCTGGAAATCACTCTGGAACAATCTCTTTTTTTATATACTCCAATATATTTTATTGTTTGAGTATCTTAAAACTTCCTAGGCTTTTTTTTAGGATATTGCCACTATTCCTGCACCTCTCCTAAAGTCCTTAGTGAAGCATGACTGATATTTTTCCTTACTGATGGTTACCAAGCACATATGTGTGGGACAAAGTCCTGCCTGGTGCTCCAAAGTCAAGCATATAATTCACGTGACCTCCAGAAGTGTGTCAGGCTTTACCAAGCTTCAGCCACACAGTCCCCTGTGGAAAGTTCCCTTACAAACTGTACATAAGCTGGGACAATAATATCTTCTGAACAGCTCTTACATCATTTATATATCTGTGATAGAAGGTCAGATATGACTTCTAATCTTCAAGCAGTTTGACTTAACTCATGGGTTTCCTCAACTATGAGCCTTTTCTCTCTACTGTATCATTTTAGTATTTGAAGCACAAAATCCTTTTGAAGTCAGGGTGCTTTTAGTTCTGCCTTTGCTTACCAAGGGACCTCATTAGTGTCAGTCTCCTAAGCTATCAACAGATGAAGAGAAGGTCCACATGACTGTACTCTATTTTTTGTCACACTGTATTGCACACTGCTTACATAACTAAGAACTTTTGTAGCTTGAACCAGCATGACTACAGAATCTTTACTTTGGCACAACCAAAATGGAACTTAATTTTATGATGGCATGGAAGTTCTTAGCAGAAACAAGATAACAGCATGCTGCTTCCTCAGTGCTTTCAAATGATTTAGAGTCTAACAGGAAAAGTATGCAGCTGAAGTAGACAGTGGCCAAGACCACCCCATCCTGCCTTGTGGACCCTCAGAAGACTAAACAATTAAGGAAATGATCTATTCTGCACCTTGAAGTGGAATCTAATTTCTTAGAATTGCCCTCAGCCACCAGGCAGGCTCACGTGCAGCAACCACTGCCCTCTAGCAGTTCTTCACAAGAAGAGTGGAAACTCGTGTGTTTTTAAATGAGACATCCATGTTTCTTTCTAGTGCAGAACTTCATGACCTCAAGGAACTTCAAATTCCTGACACTGAGGAACTAGAAAGAAGTAAAATCTTCTCAGAGTCAGCTGATTATTTGAATTATGAATGACTAATCAAATTCACATATGATAGAACAGCTTTAAAATACTTGGATCTGAGCTGTTTTAAACACAGAGAGATAAGATAAGACAAGAACGAACAAAATGCCTTTTTTAAAACTGGAATTCATTGTCTAAGGAACTGTGACATTGGATACAGGGTAACTTATACCTTAATGATAATTATACAGTCATAGTATGTGAGAGCAGGTTTACCCCTCTTTCAGATGAGAATTTTTAGCATATTAACTATACAAAATGTTGTCTACAAGTAGAATTCCAATTCCTAAAACATCTAATACCAAGAAATCATTTGATGAACTAAACTCTTTCTTTGTAAATGTCAAATTACTAAAACTAAACACAACAGTTTTAAGAAACCTTCTACTAATCAAATCACTAAATCAGATACAAATGCTGGTTCAGGAAAAGAGTGTCTCTCAGCTGCTTGTCAAAGAAAAACATGTCACTTCTGCTACACCAATTGACCAGTTTGACTACTCATGCTGAATGCAGTGTATGTTCACTCAAAGCCCTTTAGGAAGAAGAAGTGAGATGAGAAGACTCTTTCAAACTTTTTACTTCACCATCTACTATAACCGTGTTCTGATAAGAAAACAGAGAAGTTGTCACCAAAGTAACGTTTTGACATTAAACAGAATGAGCTCACTAGACTCCAAAGTCAGTTCAGGGCTATTTACTCCGTATTACCTTAGAGCCAATATTGCATATCTTTATAGAACTAAATTCAATAAGCTAAGTAGCTTAGTGAAAGTTTTCATCCCCACTGCCTATGTGCTGTCCTGAGTTACAGAGCTCCTGAATGTCTTCTCAATCTCTTGTGTCACATGTAGTCTCTGTTGCCAATACAGACATAAATCTAGATTACAGTATGAGTGTGAAGGGGCACAAAAGAAAGCAAGAGAAAACTATGGAACTTTTATTCCACAGAAGAATTTTGAAAACTTTGTGTCTAAGCTTTCATGGACTTTTGCACTTTGAGCAATAGGAAGAGGGATATGTTGCCATTTTTACATGCGTGATTGGGTCTTAACAGCTGAGGTTAAGAATTTCATAATCTGAACTGCACATATACAAAAAGGCATTACATCACATAATCACAGAACATTAGGATAGGAAGGTACCTCAAAAGATCTAATCCAATCCCCCTGCCACAGCAGGACCACCAAGAGAGCAAGACCAAGTTGCACAGGAACATATCCAGGTGGGTCTTAAACATCTCCAGAGAAGGATACTCCTTGGACAGCCCCTTACAGCATTGATCATATATTCCACTCCCCCCTCAATATCCTCAGCTCTATCAGCCTCTCCTCATAAGTAACATGCTCCTGCCCCCTGATCATCTCAGTGGCTCTGTTGGACTCTCTTCAGTTAGTCCACGTCTCTCTTGAACTGAGGAGCCTGGAACTGCAGCCTCTCTAGGGCTGAAGAGAGGGGGAGACACTGGCCACACTCCTC
>JAOXOE010032759.1:0-10744 GCA_028565055.1 Phoeniculus purpureus
TAGGTGATCCTGCTGTGGCAGGGGGATTGCACTAGATGATCTTTCGAGGTCCCTTCCAATCCCTAATGATTCTATGATTCTAAGGCCAGGTGCTGGGTGACAACAGCCTTATGTAACACTACAGGCTTGGAGAAGAGAGGCTGGAAGGTGCTGGGCAGAAAGGGATCTGGGATTGTTGGTCAACAGTAGACTAATATGAGCCAGCAGTTTGCCCAGGTTGCCAGTAAGACCAACAGCATCTGGGCTTTTGTCGGAACTAGTGTGGCCAGCAGGACTAGGGAAATTATTGTCTCCCCCTTCTTGGCACTAGTGAGGCCTCACCTCATCACTGGGTTCAGTTTTGGTGCTCTCACTGCAAGAAGGACATTGAGGTGCTCGAGAGTGTTCAAAGAAGGGTGATGAAAGTGTTGAACAGTCTGGAACATGGCTGTTCTGAGGAGTGGCTGAGGGAACTGGTTAGCCTGGAGAAAAGGAGGCTCAGGGGAGACTTTCTTGCTCTCAACAAGTTCCTGAAAGGAGGTTGAAGCCAGGATGTGGTCAGTCTCTTCTTCCAAGTAACAATGATGGACGAGAGGAAACAGCCTCAAGTTGTTCCAGGGGAGATTTAATTTCAATATTAAGAAGTTAGTTATTGAAATAGTTCTCAGGGCCTGGCACTGACTGTCCAGGGGAGTCTTTGGGTCACAGTCTCTGGAGGGATTTGAAAGACCTGTGAGTGTTGCGCTTAGGATCATGGTTTAGCGGTGACTTGGTAGTGTTGGGTTAAGGATTGGACTTCATGATCTTAGAAGTCTTTTCCAACCTGAAAGGTTCTATGATCCTATGACTATGTCACTGATACTTTGATTGTTTCCAAGACCTCTGTGTCTCCTGTTTTGACCAGTTATTTGGGAGTATTTGTGGGAAACGGCAACAGAACACTACTGGTTCACAAGTTGCAGTTTATAGCCCACTGACAATGAATTGTGCAAGTTGCATGGCCATGGAGAAGTCAGCCCATCTCTTGCACCCATGTGGAGGATGTAAATGACTTGTAACGGTTGGAATTGTCGTGTTTTGTGGTTGGGTGATGCTTTGAATATGAGAAACTTGTATCCTTGTCCTGAATCTGGATGTGACTGTACTGAGTTCAGTTTAACTGCTCCTTTCTTTACTGTGTAACGGGACCGGACCCCTTTATGAGCTCTCTACAGCGTGTTGATCAAGTTTGATGTCCCCTCAGGATTTAATTAGAACAGCTCTTCTTGGAACAATACAAACATCCTTAATTAGAAGATTGCACCATAGTGTCTGTAAAATAAAACAAAAATCCCCAACAAACCTGGTAAAATAGTTTTATCAGGAAAGGGTTGTGTCAGGCCTTGGTTCTCTCACTTTTTCCGAGACTGATCAAACACTTTTGACTCCTAATTTGCCCTGCTGTAAGCATGAAGAGAAGGAAAACCTCCATAACCATAAAAACACCCATAGAAGAGTTTTGTCTAAAAGCCACGTGAGCTCTGTGTCAAAGACTACGAATTAGCATCTTCACGTCATGCTTTCTCCTCAAACATTCACCTTGTGGCCACCCAAAGACGTGATGTAGCTCAGTTTGAGCTCTGTGTGATGATTTGGGGCAGGTAGGCTTGACTGATAGATGGATCAGATCATGACTACTGTTGGGAGAGAAGGTGTCACTAAAGGACAGGGCTGAGGTACCTTATTACTAATTAATCAGACAGGAGCAAAACCTCATGGAATCAGCTTCTATTTAATTATGGAAGCCTCATTTGGCATCGGAGCATATGCTGCCAACTCAATCGAGCGCTTTCAACTGACATCAAATAGTAATTATCAGAAAGAATCAAGTTTTTTGATTATTCATACTAATTTATTGAACACTTAAAATTAATGAACCTCAGTTATTTTAAATTTGCTCAGTTGCACTGGGAGAAAAGGAGGGAGGCAGGGAAGACTGGTTCTCATGATTGAAAAGAGCAGAGACTTGTTTAAAGATGAAATAAGTAAATTACAATATGGTGTGAAATCCCATCGGTGGGTCGATACGCAGGTAGGAAAGTTCCTGATGTCCTCTGGAACTGAGGGTTCTGACAATGGCTTTATTCACACAGTCCTTGTACCCACCAAAATATCTCCCAGTGACACTTTAGGGTCACTGCAAGGGGTTGGACAGAGGAAAGGAGATTAATGTTTGTTAGACTGTTCCTATTTTAAACCACAGTTGTTCCAGTCTGGTGACTGGAAGGAAGTGCCTTTATAACCCACTGGAGATGAAGAGGAGGTGGCCTTCCAGCTGGGTCTGAAGCGGTTTTCTCCTACTCCTCTTAGTTTGAGTGGCATTATCCTGGCCCTTCTCCTGCTGACAACATCCTGGCACAAAGGTTACGACTGTGATAATTGCTCCTGACCTCCGTTCACAGTAGAGAACACAGGGTCCCTGTCTTCATTCTATAAAGTCTGACTAATTAAAGCATCTCTTTCAGAGACCACATTTGGAGGAAAAAAATAGATAAATCAAAACCAAGCTACAAAACAAAAGCTCCAGATCACTGTTTGAGCCGGTTAATACATTATGCATTCAGTGGTGTGATAGCACTCGGGCTAGTGGAACTGCTGTGGATTTATAGTGGGATAAATGAGATTCATGTTCCAGGCTCGAAGTTCTGATTGTCGAATGTTTTCCTTTAGCTGTTTCTAATGAGCTGTCTTGAGACCTTTCGTATCTGTACGTTGAAATGTGTTTGTTTAGCTCTATCTCAAAGAAGAAGACAAAAATGCTGAGGACACAGGTAGAGCTGCTCTTAAAAAAAATCAGTGTTTGTCAGAAAGGCAAAAACTTTGTCAGAAAATAACGTGCAGCGATCCATTCTCCATGTTTACTCCTGCTCTGGCAGGTGGGTTGGACTAGATTATCTTTCGAGGTCCCTTCCAATCCCTAATGATTCTGTGATTCTAGGGAGACACTGATCAGCACAAGACTAAAATCAAACTTGAAAATATATAATGAGCGACATGGTCCAAGTGGTCCTCCTCTGGCATAGGGATTGGACTAGATGATCTTTCAAGGTCCCTTCCAATCCCTAATGTTCTGTGATTCTGTGATGTTTTGAGGGTTGGGTTGCATGTTAACGTGTAAATTCTAAAACTCTCTGTGTTCAGTGGCAGGAGCTGACTTCATTCAGGTGACAGTGAAGGAGAAGGAAAGAGTGGCTTTACCTACCCCAGGTGAGTGTGTCTGAAAGTCTCGGTCTGGGAGCCACACTATGTCCTCTTCTGCTCCTCTTTCAGAGCTACATTGCTGTTTTTCTCCATCTATCAACCCAACAGGGGTTCTTGGCATTCATTTAAGCATTTCATTGAGCCATATCTACCATTGCTCAAGATGAATGTGTGATTCCACTGGATAAAAGACCATAAACTTTTGCTAAGAAATACTGCAGCTGATCAGAAAGGTCATGGAGAATGTGAGACTGCAGAGCGTTTTAGTGCTCCATAGTGATCTTAGTGTAATAGACCGACATTACTGCACAGTTATATGTGGAATCAGACGGAAAAATACACCAGAGATGAGGGAGACCTTCAACAGAATCACAGAATCATTAGGGATCGGAAGCGACCTCAAATGATCAAGTCCAGTCCCTCTGCCACAGCAGGATCACCTAGACCAAGTCACACAGGAACAAGCAGGTTTTAAATGTCTCCAGAGAAGGAGACTCCACAAGGAGAAGGGCAGCCCCTGCTAGTGCTCTGTCACACTCACTGTGGAGAAGCTCCTTCTCAGATTGATGTGGAACCTCCTCTGTTCCAGCTCACACCCATTGCCTCTTGCCCTATCAATGAATGCCACTGAGCAGAGCCTGGCTCCTGGCTCCTCCTCCCTTTCTACATTTATCAACATTAATGGGGTCAGCCCTCAGGCTCCTCTTCTCCAAGCTAAAGAGACCCAGCTCCCTCAGCCTTTCCTCATAAGGGAGGTGCTCCACTTCCTTCATCATCCCTTCAGGAAGGTTCCTTTAAGCACAGCAGATAACAAAAAGCAGTCGATGTTGCTCCTTCATTGATGGAAGGAGGTTGTTAGTGCTACAGATTCTTGACTATCAAAGAAATGGTAGTTCTTCCAGCTCCTGAAAACGATAATTTCTCTTTGTTCTGTCTTATAGCGCCATCTGATTCTGTCTTGAGATGGTCACACCCAGAGACATGGAATGATGTGGAAAAAGGCTGGGGTGGATACAACTGCAGCATCCCAGGCCCTGGAGAAGACGTCATCATCTTACCCAGTAAGGAGGGAAGGAAAGGCATTTCATCTCTGTAGGGGTGCCTGGGGTCTGTGTGCTTTAGGATATGTATTTATGTGGCACCATGGATTCTTTGGCACTATTGTTCATTCTAGTGTGAGCAGGACACCACATGCATTCTTCACCTTGAAATCTTGTCTGCAGTACAGAAGCATGATTTTTGGAAGTGATTAATCATTATTTTCCACTTGAACAACGATAGTGCCTTCTGTTTGATTTGCCTGTTGCATTTCATACTGCCAGTGATGGCCTCTCTGGCCAATTCCCATGGATGCCTCCGAGATAGTTTAGCCTGTGTCTGTCTCTCAACCTTAAACTTGATGTGTAAGTTGGAACATAGAAGGTTCCTTCTTCTTCCTTCCTTTACCTTCACTTTCTTCCATGTGAAGGTGATAGAGCACTGGAAGGGACTGCCCAGAGGGGTTGTGGAGTCTCCTTCTCTGGAGATGTTTAAGATCCGCCTGGATGTGTTTCTGTGTGACTTGGTCTAGGTAATCCTACTGTGGCAAGGGGATTGGACTGGATGATCTTTCGAGGTCCCTTCCAATCCCTAAAGATTCTATGATTATGACAACATGAAAACCCTCTGTGTTGTTTGAAATACTGCAAAGAGTAGACTGTTTCCATTTTCTGATTCAATCTCTCTTTCCTGTCAAACCCAAGCACCATGAGGGTGCTAAAGAGACCCAGCTCCCTCAGCCTTTCCCCATAAGGGAGGTGCTCCACTTCCTTCATCGTCCTTGTTGCTCTGCACTGGTCTCCCTCCAGCAGCTCCATGGCCTTCTTGAACTGAGGTGCTCAGAACTGGACACAACACTCCAGATGTGGTCTCACTGGGGCAGATCATCTTTTTTGACTTTTTTGTGTATTATGTTATAACCTGTCTACCAAAAGTAGCCAGAAGACTCTTTCAGGCTTCAGAATGATGTGCCAGGTACAGGAATGAAGAGACACAGAGGTGCTACTGGTAGCTAAGTCCTCTGTACTCACAGTGAGTTAATTCTATGGAGCGTGATCAGATGGTCATGAGAGGTAAATCACAGTTTATAGAGAAGCAGAAAGCAATAAATAAATAACAAGACTTAGCTAAGGACCTGGAGTTCTGTTGTTTAGATTTAGGGAGTTCAAGCTGAGCTCTGAGGTTGTGATGGTCTTTTGGTGCTTTGCAAACTCACGTCTGAATTAAACTCCTTTGTGCTTGTGCACAACTGAGTGTTATCGTCTTGATGGAAGAACTCAGTTTAGCTGCCCCATGAGATGCTGACCCTGGCCTTTGTCACGTACATACCACGAGCACCTTCACGGCTAAGCTGTGCCTGAAGCGCTGCGTGTTGCTGCCCGGAGCCCAGCCCAACTGATCTAGTTCTAGGACTGGAAGCAGTAGTGCTGCATCAGCAGGCTGGTACGCCAGAACTAATTAGCTCTCCTGAGAGGCAAAGCTCATTAACTCAGGCTTGGCGCTGTGCAGCATGACCACACAGCCTGTGGGGTCAGAAATAACTTCGCCCCAATGTAGAGCAGGGCTGGTTTGGTCAGTTTAACTGGGGAATGGCTGCACTGTAGTGTTGGGTGTGGTATAGGGATTCTCTCTAACATACTGGTGCCTACTGGCTGGGAGGCAGCAGGACCAACAGACATTATCTGTGCCTTACCATGAGTAGGAGTGTTCTCTGCTTGTGAGAAACTGGGGGGGGGGACCAGGATAATAAATGTTGTCCCAAACCACAGTGCAATTAGAATTTGAGCAACATGGGGGTTCCCAGCTCTGAATCTCTGGGTTCAGTTACTTAGAATGAGGTTCTCCACAGTGTACAATAAAACTGCCCCAGAGAAGGGACTGGAGGGAAAGTCTGATGAGAAGAGGCTGAGGGAGCTGGGGGTGTTTAGCCTAGAGAAGAGGAGACTCAGTGGGGACCTTCTCCCTCTCTACGACTCCCTGAATGGAGATTGTAGTCGGGGAGGGCTTGGGCTCTTCTCCCAGGCAACCAGCACCAGGATGAAAGGGCAGAGCCTGAAGCTGCCAGGAGAGGGTTAGGTTGGATGTTAGGAAGCCCTTCCTCATGGAAAGGATGATCAGACCCCGGAATGGACTGCCCAGGGCAGTAGCGGAGTCCCCATCCCTGGAGGTGTTTAAGAAAAGATTGGATGTAGCCCGTAGTGCCCTGGTCTGGCTGATGGGGTGATGTTAGGTCCTGGGCTGGATGATCTTAGAGGTTTTTTCCAGTCTCAATAATTCTGTGAATTCAGAAGGCTGCAGAAAAATGAGTTTGTTCTTACGACAGAACATTCTGCAAGCCACCCACACTTTGTGCTGCTGCACACAGCAGTGTAAGTAGCTGTGATTCACTCTTGGCAAAAGGCAGCTGAGTCTCACTCTTCACTGTCTTTTAGTTACTTATAATTCTCTTCTGGGAGCCATCCACTCTGATTTTCAGGATGAAAGCCAAGCTGTGGTCATACTTACGCTGCGCTGTGCATTCCTAGGTAAATCTTTGCAGCCCCCAAAGAGCAATTTTAGAGTCTTATAAAAATAAATAGACATCTAGTGTCATTTCTAGTGTGAAGAAGTGTAGATGAGTACTTTGGTCAGGGCCTGACACTGTTGAAATCTCTGAAGGAACTTGTTTTCCTGGAGTTCACTGAAGAGCTGTGGCACTGCCTAAACTTGGCTAATCATAGAATCGTTAGGGATTGGAAGGGACCTTGAAAGAATCATCCAGTTCAATCCCCCTGCCACAGCAGGATCACCTAGACCAAGTTGCACAGGAACATGGCCAGGAAGGTTTTAAATGTCTCCAGAGGAGACTCCACTCCCCTGGGCAACCCCTTCCAGTGTTCCATCACCCTCACAAGGGAAGAAGTTCCTTCTCATATTTATATGGAACCTCCTCTGTTCCAGCTCACACCCACTGCCCCTTGTCCTATCACTAGATGACACTGAGCAGAGCCTGGCTCCATCCTCCTGACACCCACCCTTCACATATTTATAGACATTAATGAGGTCACCTCTCAGTCTCCTCCAAGCTCAAGAGACCCAGCTCCCTTGGCCTTTCTTCATAAGGGAGGAGTTTCACTTCATCATCCTTGTTGCTCTGCGCTGGTTTAAATTTGCTTATTTAAGAAAATAAGCAAAGCGCCCTTGCCTCATGGGCTGGCAAAGTCAAGAAAGCTTGAAAAGCTAGGAAAAAATCTTCATTATAATAAAATTCATATTAAACAAAGGGGTTTTATGTCACTGTGTGGTGTCTTTGACACCTAGACAAGACTTTTGGAGGGCTTGGAGATTGAGGTTGTGTACTAAGCTCTTTCTTGGAAAGCATTGATGAGGCTTCACGGGTCCATAGACCTCTTCATATAGGGATGAATTTCACGTACAACAGACATTTTTTCCTGTGAGGGTGGCAAGATGCTGGAACAGGTTGCCCAAGGAAGTGGTGGCTGCCTCATCCCTGGAAATGCTGAAGGCCAGGTTGGCTGGGGCCCTGAGTAACCTGCTGTAGTGAAGGTGTCTCTGCCTCTGCAGCGGGAGTTGGATGATCCTGTGGTCCCTTGATTCTATGATTCTATAGTGATTTACAGTGGGAGAGGTACTTTCATCCTAAAGCCTGTGTTGCAGATGCTTAGAACTTCTAGAAAACAACGTGAATGTGTTCCTGTGCAACTTGGTCTGGGTGGTCCTGCTCTGGCAGGGGGATTGGACTAGATAATCTTTTAAGGTCCCTTCCAATCCATAATGATTCTATGAGATGATCCGTTCCAACCCTGGCCATTCTATGCTTCTATGGGTCACTCATGTTAAAGTGACTTTTAGTGTCATAGAATCATTTAGACTGGACAAGACCTTTAAGATCACAGAGTCCAATGATTAACTTAATTGTCCCAAGTCCACTACTAAACCATGTCCTTAATCTCCATATCTCCGCAGCTGTTAACCACTTCCAGGGATGGCTATTCGATGCCTTTGGTGTTCTGCAAGTCCTTTCTGTGTCTGGCTTATTAGCAGGAAAAAAAGTCTCTTCCAGCCCCAGCTGGGAATTTTTAGCTCAGGCTGCAACAACTTGTGCTTTTATCTCTAGAGGTTCATCCTCCAGAGCCACAGCCATCCCACAAGGACCTCTCACATGCATCAGGCTTCAGTAGTCCCACCACCTTGAGAAACAAGCTGGATGAGTTTAGTCATGCCGCTCTGGCAGCCAGCAGTGGCATTAGCTTCTCAAGCCCTGGGATTTTCAGGGCTTTGGGTTATGGTTTCCAGTGTGACACACTCCTGATGCGGCGTGCTCCGGGTGGAAGGAGAACATGTTATAATTCCAGGCAATGGAATGCTGTTTTGAAGGGTATTGATATGATATCATGTAGCCTCTGGCAATTTCTCTCTTCTTTCCCCCTCCCATCCTCAGCCCCCCCCATTTTTCCAGTGGTGGAATTCACTCTGTTATTCATTTTCTGATTTTGATTTTTTCTTTGAACTTTTTCTGTTTGAAGAGATGAATGCTGGAGCTCTGCATTTCACATAATAGCTCTTCTGTGGTGCCTGATTTCCATTCAATGGCACGCTATGGTGCTTCACGCGGCCGTGTGGCTGATCAAAGGCATTTTGTGTCATTGCTGGAGTCATTAGTGACTTCTCAGCATTGTACAGCCCAACATTAAGACCGCAGCATACCTGCTAGCTTTTGTCTGAAGGAAATGTACGTGTGATGAAACATTGCCCTGCTTTCAGCCTTAAACCGTGGCTTGCTGGGAGCGGTTCCTTGCCTTTATGCGAACATCTTTGTGAGAGGAAAACAGCTCTAGTTTGTCTTTCTCTGAAGATAAATCCCTTGAGCTCAGTGACCTAAAGTTTGTAGTTTTTGACTGCTTAGTCATCATCTCAGGCTGCCCAGGGGAGTTGTGGAGTCTCCTTCACTGGAGAAGTTTAAGACCCAACTGGATGTGTTCCTGTGCGACTTGGTCTAGGTGATCCTGCTGTGGCAGGGGGATTGGACTGGATAATCTTTTGAGGCCCCTTCGAATCCCTAATGATTCTATGATTCTATGTTTAACACCCACCTGGACATGTTCTGTGTGACTTGGTCTAGGTGATCCTGCTGTGGCAGGGGGATTGGACTGGATGATCTTTTGAGGTCCCTTCCAATCCCTGATGATTCTATGATCTCCCTCTAACATATAAATGAATGTTTTCTGTAAGGACTGTGTGAGAAGTCTCCCTCGAATCTGTTTGCTTGTCTCCTCCAGTGTGAGAGGACGATTTTTCCCTCAAAGAAGTGTTGTGTTGCTTCTACAGAGAAACACTTCACCCTCCAAGGGCTTTGCACCCCAAGCGTTGCACCCCAGAGTGTTCTCTAAATCGAGGAACCTATAGAATCATAGAATCATTAGGGATGGGAAGAGACCTTGAAAGATCATCCAGTCCAATCCCCCTGCCACAGCAGGATCTCCTAGACCAAGTCTCGCAGGAACACATCCAGGTGGGTTTTAAATGTCTCCAGAGAAGGAGACTCCTCAGCCCCCCTGGCCAGCCCCTTCCAGTGCTCTGTCACCCTGATATAGGCTATAGTTTATATAGAGTTACCTATACTGTAGGTATCTCTGAGTGGAGGGATTTCTCACTGCTCTGTTTCAAGACTCACATAGGTGATGCTACAGCTACAGAACAGTCAGCGTTTCCTCTATAAAACCTGTCTTTCAGAAGGATGTGCAGCTCAGCAAAACTGTCTGCTCTAGACTGCAACGCTATGCCTAGGAGCACCGCTCCTTCTCCTTGTAAAGATGTTTCAGCCCGTGTTTGATGAATCTACTTATGGCCTTTGTCAACTGCAGCGTTTTGCCACATTCTTGAGCTGTGATTTCACAAACGAGATTCCCCTTTCTGTCTGAGAGAGATCGTTATAACAACATCTTCCCCCTTATTCTCCTCTCTGTTTCATATCCTCACGCACTGTGCCTTCACTTCACAGCTCTGCAGGGCATTGGACGACACCTGTCCTGTAAAGAGATTATAGGCAGGAGTTTCTTCGTGCCTGTAAAAACATATCAAGTTCTAACACTGTGAGGTTTAGAGGGGAAAAACGATGGAGCTTGCACTGTAGACACTTACTGCAGCTGAATGTAGAGGGGATTTTGCATGTTTGGAAAATCATTAGATCATAGAATGTGTTGGGCTGGAAAGGACCTCCAAAGGTCACCTACTCCAACCACCCTGTGGTAAGCAGGAACATCTTCAACTAGTCAGGATGCCCAGAGCCCCATCAAGCCTGAAATGCTTCACAGAATCACAGAACATTAGAGATTGGAAGGGACTTTGAAAGATCATTCAGTCCAATCCCACTGCCAGAGTAGGATCATCTAGATCCAGTCACACAGAATATATCCAGGCGGGTTTTAAATGTCTCCAGAGAAGGAGACTCCACAACCCCCCTGGGCAGCCCCTTCCAGTGCTCTGT
>JAOXOE010032760.1:0-10744 GCA_028565055.1 Phoeniculus purpureus
GGCTGCCCAGGGGGGTTGTGGAGTCTCCTTCTCTGGAGATGTTTCAAACCCACCTGGGCATGTTCCTGTGTGACTGGCTCCAGGGGATCCTGCTGTGGATCCTAATGCTCTTTGATTGTCATGATTGAAGCTCATCCAGCCCAACCATTAACCCACCTCTGCCAAGCTAAACCTCATCTAAACCTTTAAGTGCTTTAATTGAATGGGTTGGTCTTGATGGTCTTTGGGGTCCCTGTGATCAGAGACTCACAGAACATTAGGGATTGGAAGGAACCAAAGATCATCCAGTCCAATCCCCCTGCCACAGCAGGATCCTCTAGATCCAGTCATGAGGGGTTGGAAGGGACCTCCAAATGTCATCCAGTCCCATCCTGCTGCCACAGCAGCATCCCCTAGATCCAGTCATTAGGGGTTGGAAGGGACCTCCAAAGGTCATCCAGTCCCATCCCCCTGCCACAGCAGGATCCCCTAGATCCAGTCATGAGGGATGGGAAGGGACCTCCAAAGACCATCCAGCCCAGTCCCCCTTTTCTTCTCTCCCCACCTCAGCATCCCCTACTTCGAAACGAGCGCCGCCACGGGCCAGAACGTGGACAAGGCCGTAGACACGCTGCTGGACTTGATCATGAAGCGCATGGAGCAGTGCGTGGACAAGAGCCAGCTCTCCGACGCGGCCAACGGCGGCTCCGGCAAAGTGGACGCGGCAAGAGCCGAGGAGAAGAGATGCTCCTGCTGAGCCACCGACCACCCCAGCAGCAGCTGCACCTCATCCAAAGGCAAACCTCCAGCGTCCTCTGGGCAGCAGGAGCTTCCCCCTCTCCAAAGGGCTCTGCTGTGGGTCTGGTTCTTCGCGATGCGGTTCCATCCTTCCCCCTCTCCTCCCCTGCTCCTTCCCCCCAGCCCTCAGCTTTATCTTCTCATGGAATAGAGAGGGAAGTAGGTTTTATTTTTGTAATGGAGGAGGGGAAGACTGACCCCCACCCCACCCCTGCAGGGTGGTTGCCACCAGGTTTTCCCCACAGCATCCCATTTCTATCCTAAACCTGCAGCAGGGTGCCTTGTGTTTGCCCTCCAAGGGTTGGAAGTGGCCTCCTCAGAGAAAACACTTTGCACAGGGTCAAGCGCCGTCGCCGCTGCTCCGTCGTGGGCTGAAGCCCTGGGGTTGTGGGGTTGGGTGTAGGGGAAGGGGTTGGATGAGGGGAAACGGCGATCGGGGAGTCGTAGGGACTTGGGGAGCGTCGCTTCTGCTGGCAGGAATCTGAGCAGGGATTGATTTGGGCTTGGGGAAGGATGGAGTGGGGAGAGGGAAGAGAGGGAAAAGGGTGGAGAGGGAAGACAGGGAAAAGGATGGAGAGGGAAGAGAGGGAAAAGGATGGAGAAGGAAGGGGGAGAAAAAGGATGGAGAGGGAAGGGAAGAGAAAGGGTGGAGAGGGAAGGGGGGAAAGGACAGAGAGGGGGTTTGATGCTGCAGGGGTTGTTTATAAAGGAGGGTAGAATGTAAAGGAGCAGAGAGAAACTATTTTCTTAGCATTAGCCACCCCCCACCTCTATTTTCCCCTCCTCAACTCGAGGAAACCCCCTCTGTGCTTCCTTTCCTCTGCATGTGGCAGGTAGGGTGCAGGGCAAGAGCTTTTGAGGCTGAGCCCGCCGCAGCTCCTCGAGCTCAGCCCCAACCTGCAAGGGGCAGGTTCTAGGGGGAAAAGCTTCCTCAGGGAGAGGAAAACCAAGACTAAAGCTCTATATTTGTAAGCAGAGACCCTTTTCTATGCCAAGCCCCAGCCTATTTATTCATCTGCCCCATCCTTTTCGCCCTTGTGCTGGCAGTTCTGGGTCTGGTTTGCGTTTACTGCGCTTTAAGCTGCTGCAGGATCACTCAGAGCTCCAGGTCTGCAGAGAAATGAGGGCTGCTGAGATGTTGCAGCTGGTCTAGGTGGTCCTGCTGTGGCAGGAGGATTGGCTGGATGATCTCTTGAGGTCCCTTCCAACCCCTAATGACTGGATCTAGGGGATCCTGCTGTAGCAGGAGGATTGGCTGGATGATCTCTTGAGGTCCCTTCCAACCCCTGATGACTGGATCTAGTGGATCCTCCTCTGGCTGGGCAGTCTACACCCCAGAGCTGTATTTAAGGGACAAGACAGAAAGAAGCAGCTGGAGGGTCAAACATGAAGAGAATTGAATAGAAACCAGCTCCCAGCCCTTCAGATCCTGTAAATGATGGTCTGAGGAGCTGCCTGTGGGCACTTAGCTGCAGCAGGAGTGATGGAGGTTGCTAAGGGCAGTGACTCACCAGCCTGTGGGGACGACAGGGAAGTGACTGTAGTGATAAACCCCTCATTGCTCGGGTTGGATTCTCCTCTTGCTGCTGATTATTCAGCTCTCGATGCTAAGAGGCATGAAACCATGATCCCCCCTCCCCGAAGGATTCTGGCAGCTGGCTCGCAAACTCTGACCTGAAGTAGCCCTGAGGAAGCTGATTCCATCGGCTGGAGGAGGCCAGGACAGTAGTTCTGTGGTGTTTAGATGATGAGCTGCTGCTCTCTGGGGTGGAGAGAGGAGAGGACGTGGGGTACCTCACGGCCTTTAGGCTCCACAGCTCTTTCAGCTGCGGCTTTTGCTTCCTGAGGTGGTTTTATCGGTGATCAGCTGGTGGGTTCTTGTTCTTCCTCCTCGTTCTAGTGACTCATTTCCGATGAGAAGCAGTTCAGGGGTTCTGCATCCTCATTCTCTGCCTCTGGCTGGTGGGATTTCCCCATCTCAGCATCACCTGCTCAGCACAGGGGAAGAAACAGCTTCAAGCAGCACCAGGGGAGGTTTAGGTTGGCCCTGAGGAGCAGTTTCTTCCCCAGAAGGGGTGTCAGGGCTTCAGGGGAGACCCTCATCCCTGGAGGGGTTGCACAGCTGTGGAGATGTGGGGTGAGGGACAGGGGTTAGTATGGCCCTGGCAGTGCTCAGGCGGCTCTTGAGGAGCTGAAAGGGCTTTTACAAGCCAACTGATTGTGATTCTGCACCTCAGGGAGCTGGTGGTGCTGGAGAAAACCAGTAGGAAGGGCTGCAGTAACTGGTTGCTTGTCTCCTGGGGATTTGAGAGACATTAGCAAGGGGAAAGGGGTTTTCTCCTCTTAAAATACTGAAAGGAGGAGGGTTTGGGTGCCTAGAACCTGCCTTTTCTTGGGGGATCGGACTAGATGATCTTTCGAGGTCCCTTCCAGCCTCTGATGTTCTGATTCTGTGAACCCTAAGGTGGAACCGGGTCGTTCGCCGCTTGCTGAGCCGGGGTGTGATGGAGCAGCTGCTGTTTCCTTGCTAAAACCAACTGCCTTAACCATTTCCTCAAAGTCCCGTCAGCGCTCGGAGAGGGTAGGGGGGTGGTCACTCACGCTCCCACCTCTTCGAGGACTGGATCCTGTAGGAAACTCTTCGTCCAGGGTGGGATTTGGGGGTCAGGGTAAGAGTTTTTCTCTCCCCCCAGAGCTCTTTCAGGCCATGGCTAGAGCTGCTATTCAAGCCTCAACTCCCCAGGTCACCCCTCGGAGAAGCCTCGGGTTGCCCAGTGTTGTGTTGTCTACGGGGTTTTGATTCCTAGGGGATGCTGTTGGGGTGACCCTCTGATGCCGGGCAGAGCTGCTTCCCAGTTGTTCTCCTTGGGATTTGGATCTAAACAAGGGCTTTGGTTCCATACCTGTAGAAAGCCGGTGCCCCTCCTCATCGTGCTGTAGGGTTTGATGGCCAACCTGTAGCGTAGAAGCTGCCTGTTGTGGCTCATTGACTTCTGGAGGCCAAACAGCTCTTCTTTGCTTCTGTTGAGGTAGCTCTGAACCCCCCTTGAAGGTATCTCATTGACTTCTGGAGGCCTATCAGTTCTTTGCTTCTGTTGAGGTAGCTCTGAACCCCCCTTGAAGGTATCTCATTGACTTCTGGAGGCCAATCAGTTCTTCTTTGCTTCTGTTGAGGTACCTTCAAGGGGGGGTCAGCAATATCTCATTGACTTCTGGAAGCCAGTCAGGTCTTCTCAGCTTCTGTAGAGGTCTCTCATTGACTTCTGGAAGCCAATCAGGTCTTCTCAGCTTCTGTAGAGGTCTCTCGTTGACTTCTGGAAGCCAAATGATGGTTCTTTGCTTTCAGTGATGTATCTCTGACACCCCTGAAGGTATCTCCTGGACTTCTGGAGGCCAATCAGTTCTTTCTTTACCTCTGTAGAGGTATCTTCAGTGGGGTCAAAGATATCTCATTGACTTTTGGAAGCCAATCAGTTCTTTGCACTCATTGAGGTATCTCTGACCCACCTAGCTGTATCTTCCTGACTTCTGGAAGCCAGAGTGGTTCTTCTTTGCTTCTGTTGAGGTGTATCTGACCCCCCTGAAGGTATCTCATTGACTTCTGGAAGCCAACCAGTTCTTCTTACCTTTTGTTGAGGCATCTCTGACCCCTCCCAGAGCATCCCGTAGAACCTTCTCCGTGTTACCTCCGTCCTGCCGTGGCTTCCGTTCGTCATCACCGACCCACCTCTCGCTCCCAGTGTGACCGACACCCCATCTCCACCACCCAGAGCGCTGTTTGTAACGACTGCTCCTGCCCCTTCCCTCGCCCCCAAGTCCCCCGTCGTGGCTTCAAACCCAGCCTGGGGTGGGGTAGGGGGGGTGACGCCGCTGCCGAATGTCTCCGCACTGGGATTTTCACATTAAAAGGGCCTTTGTAAAGCCGCCGGCTCCGCTCCGTTGGGATCCGGCAGCGCAAATCCCATGGGGAGGGAGGGAGGGACCTTTGTGCCGTCGTTAGGGATCGACACCCTTATTTATTACAGGGTTTGCCCCCCCTACCCAGTGCTGCTCTGTCTACCCAACGGGGGCGAGGAGACAGTGCTGCCGTCCAGCTCCACGTTGCTGGGCACCACCAACACCCCTCCCGGCGGCAGAGTTGCTGTTCCCCTTGGAGATATCCCAGGACAAAGTCATTTGAACCCAGAAACCATCGTGGTGCTGCTACACGATGGGCAGATGTTGAGGAGACCTGAGTTCCTTCACCCCACGATGGGCAGATGTTGAGGAGACCAGAGTTCCTCCGCCCCACGATGGGCAGATGTTGAGGAGACCTGAGTTCCTCTGCCCCACGATGGGCAGATGTTGAGGAGACCTGAGTTCCTCCGCCCCACGATGGGCAGATGTTGGGGAGACCTGAGTTCCTTCGCCCCACGATGGGCAGATGTTGAGGAGACCCAAGTTCCTCCACCCTACGATGGTTGGATGTTGACAAGACCAGAGTTCCTTCACCCCACGATGGGTAGATGTTGAGGAGACCTGAGGTCCTCCACCCTACGATGGTTGGATGTTGAGGAGACCCAAGTTCCTCAACCCAACTGGGAAAGAGGTGGCTACAACAACGAACCGGAGTCCAGGAGGGACCGAACCTCTGCCGCAGCTCCTTCGAGCAGGCAGGAACCTCCTGCAGATCCCTTCGTGGAGAGGATGAAGGGGTTTGGCAGGAACAAGGAGGTTGCAGCATCCCAAGAGTGTCCTTCTGGCAGTTCCTTTAGCTCTCTTGCTGCTTTAGCCGGCTGAGCAGCAGGTAGGGAGATGCTCCGGGGGCTCTTGAGGCGCTGCAGAGTGAAGTACAAGGTGGAGATCACTCACCCTCCCCTTGAGGTTGGACTTTGACTCACCTCAGCCCCCCTGGAGGAGGTGACCTTGAACTGGTTCTGCTGACTGACAGCAGGGAGAGGGGTCCAGATCTACTGCGGGTAGAGGGACTTATCAAAGACCTTCAAGATCATCGAGCTCCAACCCAGAGCACCGAGATCCAACCCATCTCCTGAAGCCCCACATCTGTGTCTTACCCCGTCCAGACAGCTCTGGAAACTTTAACCTTGGGCTGGCCAGACCACAGCTTCACTTTGTCCTTCAGTTCTTGGTTCTGGAGGAGAGAAGGAGAACAAACTCAAGGTGACAGCAGAGACCAGTGAGAACCTGCTGCTCTTCCAGAGTGGTCTTGAGGGGAATGTTTTGTGTTCTTCAGGGTAGTGGGGGCATCCCCACGCCTGGTTGGAGATGTGGAGTGAGGGACTGGGGTTGGTGGGGACCTGACAGTGCTGGGGCAACTCCTGATGAGCTTCAAGGTCTTCTCCAACCCAAACACTCCAGTGGTTTGATGATTCTACTGAGCAAACCAAGGAGGTGAAGGGCTCCCCTGGTCATAGGGAGCTGCTCTTGCTCTCTCCCTTCACGTTTCCAGCCTCACCTGAGCTTCCAGCGCCGTCAGCTTCTCCGTCAGGCTCTCGATTCTCTCATCTTGGCTCCTGAGTTGGTTCTTCAGCTCCTCAGCCTGAGAAGAAACACAAGTGGAAGCCCTAAAACATCACAACCATCTCTGTGAGGAACAAAACCCCGGGAGATAAACATCTCCCCATGCCAGGGGCATCCCAGCTTCACCAGCTGCCAGGGTGGGAGCCTCTGGTGGAGCATCTCTGGGTCAGAGAGATCCCACTTGGGAGCCCGGAACCAGGGCTCTACTCCGTGGGGAACCAGGTCCCAATGAGCTCCAGGAGGACTAAATCCCATCTCCAGGAGGACCAGGTCCACCACAGTCAGCTCATTCTTAGGGATGTCATCTCCATCCTTATGCTGGGACACAAGCGGGTGCCTGAGCGTGGGGAGCCCTACAATCCTCCCCTCCCCAGTACATCCAGGGAAGGTAAAACCCCACATCCCAGTGTCTCCCAGTTCATTCCCAAGCTGACCTCCTGTATGACCCCACGCAGGCCACGGTGCTGCTCCTGGATCACCTGCTGCAGGTGGGAGATCTTCTCCCGCAGGGTGAGAATCTGCTGCTGGAGATCCAGACAGCTGCAGGAGAAGGCAGAGGCAGCTCAGTATCAACCCCTAGGGGGTCACCAACCCACCCAGACTCCCAACTCGGGAGGCTCCTGGTGGGAAGGACAACTCTCTAATCACCCTTTGCCATCTCCATTCCTGGCCATCATCTGCTGAAGGACCTTCTCCAGAGACATCTTCTTCTCTATCAGGGTTTTCTTTTCCTAAGGAGAGGATCCAAGGAAGGAGAAACCTATGTGAGGAGCAGGAGATGCCTGGCTGCAGGTTAACAGCTGAGGGACATCCAGCCTGGCCTGGGGAGGAGTAGGATGGGGTGGATGGATGGGGTAGAAGGAAGAGTTGGACAGATATGGTGGATGGATGAGGTGGCCAGGACGGACCTACCTCCTCCATCCTCTTCACGCGCTGCTCCATCTCCACGATGCGGCTGCATCTCTCGCGGATGCCCTCGGCGAGGCGGTGGGCACTCGTGGAGCTCCTCTGGAGCTCTTCTTCTCGCTGGAGGTTGAAGGCCTGGGGATCAAGAAGGGTCTTAGAGGTGTCAGGTGGCAGAAATAGGGGCTCAAGGAGTTCAGAGCCACCTCCCCTGGGTCCTCCACAAGATTGGGGTTGGTGGGGGGGGCGTTGAGCGGCTGGAGAGCAGCCTGGCAGAGAGGGAACTGGGAGCACTGGGTGACACTGGTGGGTGAGGTGGTGGTGCCAGGCTCACACCTGGATCTGCTGCTTCTCGCTCTCATGGCTCTTCTTGAGCTCCTCTGCCCGCGACTGGTGGCTCCTGTGCAGGTGCTGGGAGGCTGATCTGAGCGCCTGGGCACCGGCTTCTCTGGTGGCTTCCAGCTAGAACGAGTCGGAATTGGAGACAAAGAGGCCTTTTAAAAGCACCAGTCTCTCCCAGCAATCACAAACAACCCCCTCCCAGTCTATCCCAGTAAGCCCAAATCCACAGCCATTACTTCCTAGTAACCCTACAGCCCCTCCCAGTAACCTGAACCCCTCTCCCAGTGACCCCAAACTCTCTTCCAGTCCCTGCCAGTAACCACAAACACCTCCTCAGGAACACCAAACTCTCTCCCAGTCTACCCAGTAACACAAACCCCTCACCTCGTCCCTCCCAGTAACACTAGACCCCCATCCCAGTCCCTTCCGGCAGCCCTAAAACTCCTGCCAGTAACCCCAAACTCTGTTCCAGTCTCTCCCAGTAAACCCTAAAGTCCTCCCCAGTAACACCAAACCCACTCGTAGTCTCTCCCAGTAAACTCAACCCCCTTCCCATTATGTCCCAGCAGCCCTAAAGCCCCTCCCTGGCACCCAAGTCTCTCTGCCGGCTCGGTGCTGCCCTCCTGTGGGCGCAGCCCCGCTACTGCAGCTCCAGCCGGGTCCAGCGGCGCTGAGTGACCGACTCGGAGCAACCGGCCCGTCCGAGGGGGCGCGACGTGCCCCAGTGACTCCGGTCACCCTCCCAGTTCCGCCCAGCAACCCCAAACCCGCTTCCAGTCTCTCCCATTGCTCTTAAATGGCTCCACAGCGACCTCAAACCTCCTTTCTCAACTCCTCTCACTAATCCTAAACCCCCTCCCAGTAATCATCAGCCCTCTCCAAGTTCCTCCCAGTAACACCAGCCTCTGTTCCTGTCTCTCCCAGTAACCAAATAACCCCAGACCCCCTCCCAATCTATCCCACTAACATCAAACTCCCAGGAACCATTAAGCCTTTCCCAGTGTCTCCCAGTAACCCCAAACTCTCTTCCAGTCTCTCCCAGTAACGAGATACCAACTCTTAGTAACCCCAAAACCCCTCCCAGTTCTTCCCAGCACCCCTAAACCCCCTCCCTGTCTCTCCCAGTAATGCAAGACCCCACTACACCCCACCACCCAGCTCAGACCAAACCAAGACCCCACCAAGCCCAGGTCAAAGCCGCCACCACCACCACCTGTAGGTGTCGGGTTCGAGGGGAACCAGGCTAGGGGTTGAGTGGCCACCTCTGGCCGTGTTTGGCAGTGGTGGAGATCTGGAGCTCAGGGCCGGGGTTTAGGGTGGGTTTAGTTGGGCTGCTGGTGGGACTCGATGACCTCGAAGCTCTTCTCCAAGGGAACGACTGCGAGCCTCATCCCCCTTTGACCCCAAACGCACCTCGATCGTCAGCATCTGGTTGTCCCTCCTCACCAGCAGCAGCTGCTCCTCCGTCTCCATCATCACCGTCGCGATGGGGCTGCTCCAGCTCCAGCCTCCGCTCTGCGTCTCCGGCTCAGTCCCCCCGGGCTGAGGCTGTCGCTGCAGGGGCAGCACAAGAAAGTCACCTCGAGCCTCGATCCCAACGGAGAACCCCCCACCCTGCACCCCAACATTGGTGCTCGGTCTCCCCTCGCTCCTCCAGCCAAAGGATCTTGTCTGAGAGGTGCTCGAGGGTTTTGAAGGTCCTGAGGTTGTTCTGCATCTGTCTGAGGGGGAAGGAGTGGAGGGGTCTGGAGAGAGGATCCAGACTGGAGAGAGTGTCCAGACTGGAGAGAGGGTCCAGACTGGAGAGAGGGTCCAGAGGGAAGATCCAGACTGCAGGGAAGGTCCAGAGGGAAGGTTCAGAGGGAGGGACTGGACTAGAGGGAAGATCCAGCCTGGAGGGATCTGGAGGCAAAGCCTGGAGGGATCCAGAGGGAAGCTGGGGACACCATCTGGAGGGTTCCAGGGGCAAAGTCCCCCCAGCTCTGCTCTCACCGTATCTCCCGACCCCTTCCTCACATATTCGGCCTCCTCGGTGAGCCGGGAGCAGGAGGATCCGTACAGGACGTAGTTGCCCTGGGAGCCGCGGTCCTCGCGGGTGACCTCCTGGGTGAGGAGCAGGGTGGTCATCACGATCCTGGGGGGTCTCTGCGCTGCACGAGAGGGTTTCATCACCCGAGGAAGGCGGCTGGCCACCAGCGTGCTCTCCACCCCATCCCAGTTGGAGGGATGCACTGGAACCAGTGGGAACCTTGGGGATCATTTAGGGGCTGACTGAAGCTGCTGATTGATTCTTTGAAGGAAGGGAGAGGCTGGATCTCCATCCCGATCCTCTCTCATCCCGGGAAGAGCCAGGATAGACCCCCCCAACTCCCACCAGGTCTTCATCGGGATCGAGAAGGATCCTTGGAGGATCATCCCACCCTGATCCTCCAAGGTGGGGACCGCGGAGAGGAGGAGGAGGAGGAGGAAGGAGGCGCAGAAGCCTCTCGCAGCGGTTTGCGCTGCGCAACGGTGACATCCAGCGTCGGCTGCGCAGCTCCACCGCTCCCAGTCCGCACCAGTTACCCCCCCACCCCCCACTAACTGGGAGAGGGCAGGAAACCAGGAAGAGCCATGACAACAAGATGTCATCGCCCCAGAGCTCTGATTCCTCAGGGATTCAGGGGTGCAAAGCGAGTCCCTTCTTCTCCACCTCCGGAGCCTCCCCTCCGGCTGCTGCCCAACTGGGAATGGGGAGGAGGAGGGAGGGAGGAGGGGAAAATGAGGACTAAGGAGGGAAAATGAGGTCGCACCCCCCCTTTCCCCGAAGAGAGAAGGAGCTGGATGACCCCTGATCTCCCAGTTCCACGTTGGTTCAAACTGGGCATGGACTCGTGAGCAGCGGGCGGTGGTTAAACTGGGAGAGGGGGGGATTCTGAGCGGAGAGAGGGAAGAGGGTTGTGGCTGCTGAGGGTGGGGAGAGCCCTAACAGACCCCCAGTGCGCCTGTGGGGGTCAGGGGAAGGGGTTCTGGAGACCCCAGGAGCTGCAGGGTGTCCCTCAGGGGGTTGGGGTTCTCCGGATGCTTCTGGGGGGAGTGTCAGGGAAGGGCCTCTGGGTGCACCCCAGGGGCCGAGGGGAAGAAGAAAAGTCCCCCCAAGTGCTGCCCCCAGACTCACCTTTGGAGGCAGAGGCCATCCCCTGCTCCCGGGGCAGCTCCTGCC
>JAOXOE010032761.1:0-10743 GCA_028565055.1 Phoeniculus purpureus
CCCTCCCCTGTTGGAGCTTGAAGCCCTTCCCTCTGCTTCTGTCGCTAATTACCTGTGAGAAGAGACCAGCACCAACAGCTCTACAATGTCCTTTCAGACACCAGATTCAGACTAGATGCTCTGTGTCATTTTATGGTGTGGGATACTCACCCTGGAATTCCTTCTGTGTGACAACCTGCCACTGCATGGAAGTGTTAGGTGGATTTGCACACACATGTTGAATGAAGCAAGTCAGGGTGGAACAAACTCAATTCCTAAATCCACAGTCTTTGCAGTTCTAAATACTTGTCAGTCTTGTTGACTGAGATTTGTTAACTCAAAAGCTGCTTAGATGTGGTGTTGCAGTGCTCTGTCACCCTCACTGGCAAGAAGTTCCTGCTCATACTGATGTGGAACCTCCTGTGTTCCAGCTCACACCCACTGCCCCTTGTCCTATCACCAGATGACACTGAGCAGAGCCTGGCTCTATCATCCTGACACCCACCCTTCACATATTTATCAACATTAATGAGGTCGCCCCTCAGACTCCTTTTCTCCAAGCTAAAGAGACCCAGCTCCCTCAGCTTTTCCTCATAATAGACATGTTCTACTCCCTTCATCATCTTTGTGGCCCTGCACTGGACTCTCTCCAGCAGTTCTGTGTCCTTGAACTGAGGGGGCCAGAACTGGACACAGTATTCCAGGTGTGGTCTCACCAGGGCAGAGCAGAAGGAGAGGAGAACCTGTCTTGATCTGCTAACCACCCCCATTCTGATCCTTCTTGGCCACAACCAAGTTCATTCTGTACAAAGTTTGATGGAGAAGATACTGTGTCGTGTTTCCCTCTGGACTTCATGTCCTGTGTTATCTGTAAAATGAAGTACCTTTTCTTGACTTGCAGGCTGAAACACAGTGATTAGCTGCTGGAAGGGATCTCTTAGTGGGTTTGGAAAAGCATGACCAAAGCCTTGGGATAGCACTGGGAATGGATTCAGAGCTGTCGGATGGACCAGGGGAGAGAGATGTATGCAGAGCAGTTAAACCACAAAGGAGCCAGACAGCTCATTCCTTACACTGGAACGTTTGTGATGGTTTTGACATTCAAACACAGGGAGTTACAGTAAACCAGAATGAAGGCGACAAAGGGATCCTGTGATTTGATCTCTGCTCGACAGGAAGAAGTTAGGGGTTTGGGATTGCAGCTGCAGTATGGGTGATTAACTCCAGAAACTAGGCAGAGGATGCTGCAGATTTGTGCTGTTTCAGAGAAAGGGCCTGTCCTGGTTTCAGCAGAATTAACGTTAATTTTCTTTGTAGTGCTGAGATTTGGATTTGGGATGAGAATTTTTTGATGACACACCGATGTTTTTAGCTGTTGCTAAGTAGTGTTTATACGGAGTCAAGGACTTTTCAGTTTCTTCTACTGAGCGCACAAGGAGCTGGGAGGGGACACAGCAAGGACAGCTGGCCCAAACGAGCCACAGGGCTGTTTTATACCACATGATAATGTGCTCAGCATATAAACAGGGGAAAGTTGGCTGGGAAGCACCGCGGCTTGGAGATTGACATGGGGTTGGTCAGGGGGAGGTGAGTAACTGCATTGTGCACTGCTTGTTTTGTATACTCTGTTATTATTTATTATGAATAATAATTCTTATTGTCTTTCTTTCCTGCCCTATTCAACTGTCTTTATCTCAATGCACAAGTTTTACTTTTCTGATTCTCAACCCCATCTCACTGGGTGGGGGAGAGTGAGCAGCTGGTCGTGTGGTGCTTAATTGCGAGGTTAGACCATGATGCAGTAGGAGAGGGAGAGTGATGTTACTTCATTGGTGAGACAAACACTGTGCAAAGGAGGTTTTTCTCCTTGCCAACATAGATCAGGTGGTCATTTCATAGAATCATTGAGGTTGGAAAAGACCCTTGGGATCATTGAGTCCAACCATCAACCCTACTCTACAAGTTCACCCCTAAACCAGATCTCCCAACACTACTTCTCAGTGAATTTTAAAGTCATCCAGGGATGGGGTCTCAAGCACCACGCTGGGCAGACCATTTCAGTGCCTGAGCTCTCTCTCAGTGAAGAATTTCTTGCTGATGTCTGGTCTAAACCTCCCTGTTGAAGCTTGAAGCCCTTCCCTCTGCTTCTGTTTATAATGACCTGTGAGAAGAGAAGAGCACCAACATCTCTACAAAGTCCTTTCAGATAGTTGTAGAGAGCAGCAAGGTTTTATTTTAGCCTCCTCTTCCTCAGCCTAAACATCCCCAACTTTCTCAGTCTCTCCTCATAAGATTTATTCTCCAGGCCCTTCATCAGCTTTGTTGTCCTCCTCTGCACTTGCTCCAGCACTTCGATGTCTCCCTTGTATTTGGACCAGCTCAGCTGTTGGTGGAGTTGTTGTAAGATCCACTGTCACTGGCTTTTCCGTGGTAAAGAAGGTGCAGGCCTGGCATCTTGCTTTGGGAAAAATCAGCAAGATCTGTAGCATCTTATAAAAAAAACCCCAACTCCAAAACAATGAAAACCCCCAAACTTGGAATGTTTTGGTGTGTGCTGGTGTGCTGGGGGAAAAAGGCTGAGAGATTTTTGTGGGACTGTGAAGGAGAGGACTGTCAGAGAGGGGAAGCCGTAACTCACACTCATGTTCAGAACTGTGCTGGAAAGGAATGAAAGGAGCCATTAGGATTCTGTGCAGTTCTGAAGGAATAAATATTAACTTGGAATAACACTTTAATCTGAAACAGGTACTGCTGTGTTACTTAGAAAGGCTGAGGGGTGCTGAAGGACAGGAGCAGCAGTGAGATTTCATGTCATATGGTAGTTTGTGTCCCCAGAATTTCTACCCTCTCTGTCCTCACTGTTTAGAGTTTCTTTCAATGTTACTTGTTGGTTCCTATGAAAGAACTATGTTAGTGTTAGCATGTAAACTTGCTTCGATGGTTTATGTGACCCGGGATGAAAGCTGGTCTCATGGGGCTCAGAGCAGCAATGCAGCTGCCCCAGAAGGGATTTTGTAGGCAAACAAATAGCAAAAACTAGATCCAGGACGGATGTGTCTTTATTCTCCAAGAAAGATCTGTGACATATTTAACAGCCAGATGTCATGTCCAGGTCATGGTAATGTGAGTGGGAATTTTGCTGTAGCCTTCCTTGGAGTCTGGAGTTTGTCCTCCAATCTGTGGTGTTGAGTGCTTCTTCTCAGTGAGGGTGACAGAGCCCTGGAAGGGGCTGCCCAGGGGACTTGTGGAGTCTCCGTCTCTGGAGATGTTTAAAACCCACCTGGATATGTTCCTGTGTGACTTGGTCTAGGTGATCCTGCACTGGCAGGGGGATTGGACTAGATGATCTTTCAAGGTCCCTCCCAATCCCTAATGTTCTCTCATTCTGTGATTCTGGTTTTGGGATTCTGAGAGTGATTCTGCATTTGGGAATGCAACATCTGATACCTTTCACCAGGGAATTGTGTCTGTCCAGGGTGTGTGGGGTTACCTAGGTGTCCTTGTTTGTCTACAAAAGTATTTCTTATTGAAGAACCTACTAATACTGGCTTTCTCCCCACTCGCTCTTACGCATTCTTTTTAATCACAGCAGGAAGAACTCACACAAACTGGGTTTAAAAATAAACCAGACGGTGGCTTTGCTGTTAGCAGGGCAGTGCGAACAGAGCTCAAGTTGTTTTACGTGCATCGATCTGCACTCATGAAAACCTGACTGTTCCGTTTGTAAAAGGCTGCATTTAAAAAAGCAGTAGAGCATTTTAAAGGAGCAGGTATGTCAGTCATGAATCAAGTGGGCACAGCAGAATCTTGGTGTTGGTGCTGTGGAACGTGGCAAAGCAACCCAGTGTCTGTCTAAGATGCTGCATTTGAACATTTTCTTAAGAGATCCAACTTACTTCCTTAAATATCACCAATTCCACCTGTTGGGAACAAAGTGAGACAGGGATTTGACACAAAGGAGGAGAGTCAGGTTAGATTTTGGTTGGTCGTGATCATTGTTCAACAAAAGTACATAGTTCGACTCCATAGTTACAACTGCAGACAGTCCTGTGATTAACAGTAGCTTCTGGCAAGCTGCTTGAGGCTTTTTTAAAGTACAGTGATAAATTGCTGGGGGAATAAAAAATGGAGCAGAAGTCTCCTCCTCAATGACAATGTTTCTATGAAACTCAGAGTTTTCAATTTTAAATACTTCAATTAATAGCTATTTTGAATAAGCATAGACTCACAGAAAGGTTAGAGTTGGAAGGGACCTTAAAGATCATCAAGTTCCAAACCTCCTGCATGGGCAGGGACACCTCCCATCAGATCAGGTTGCCCGGAGCCCCATCCAGCCTGGCCTTGAATGCTTCCAAGGATGGAGCTTCCACAACTTCTCTGGGTAACCTGTTCCAGTGTCTCACTACCTTCACACTACAGAATTTATTCCTAATCTCCAACCTGAATCTCTCTTCTTTCGGTTTAAAACCATTACCCCTTGTCCTCTGACCCTCTGCCCTTGTAAAAGGTTCCTCCCCAGCTTTCCTGTAGGCCCACTTCAGGTCACTGTGAGGTCCCGCTGGAGCCTTCTCTTCCTCAGGCTGAACAACCCCAGCTTCCTCAGACTGTCCTCATAGCAGAGGTGCTCCAGCCCCCTGATCATTTTCAGTATCATCAGATCTCCACTGGGGGCTCCAGGTGGGCTCTCACCAGGGCAGAGTAGAAGGGCAGAATCCCCTCTCTCTTTCTCGTTAATAGTTTTGTAGCACAGTGCAGTTGATTTGAGAGACCAGGACTGTGTCTGCCTGCAAAATGCTGGTAGCTGACATTTCTCCTGAGCATGTGTTTCTGAAAGCATTTTTAGTCAGTGATGTGCCTGGAGTTGAGATGCTTTCCTGGGAATTCAGCTATAGCGTACCATCAACCGTGATCCTGTGTTAGAAGGAACAGTGACATTTCTGAATTTATTTCCTTTCCATAATGTTGTTTAACAGCTCAGCCTTTTAAAGATACCAATCTGCCAGAAGATAGAACACATTTCTTGAGCTAGGGCCTCCCAGAATGCCTGCCTGGGTGGCCCCACCTGATTGTGGCCTGTGAAAATGCATGCTCATGCATTCACATGTGTTTGGTTGCTGTTAAAGAGTTTGGCTCAATTAAGAAATGCAAACAGGATGGCTGTGTTTATTCATAAATCATGAATGGATATCTATTTCCAGTTCAGCTGAACATGAGCCAGCAGTGTGCCCAGGTGGCCAAGAAGACCAGTGGCATCCTGGCCTGTATGAGGAATAGTGTTGCCAGCAGGAGCAGTTAGGTGATCATTCCCCTCTGCTCAGCTTTGGTGAGACTACACCTCGAGTCCTGTGTCCATGTTTGGGCCCCTCACTGCAAGAGGGACATTGAAGGGCTGGAGAGGGGGCAGGGGTGGCTACCAAGCTAGTAAAGGATTTGGAACAAAGGTGTCGTATGAGGGAGCTGGGGCTGTTTAGCCTGGAGAAGAGGAGATGGAGGGGAGACCTTCTTGCTCTCTACAACTGCTTGCAGGGAAGCTGTGCAGAGGAGGGGGTTGGTCTGTTCTCTGTAGTGGCCAGTGTTAGGACAAGGGGAAATGGCCTTATCCTGAACCTGTCCTGGTGCAGTTTGGATGTCAGGAGGCATTTCTTTACTGAAAGGTTTGTCACGCACTGGAACAAGCTGCCCAGGGGTTCAGTCCCCATCCCTGGAGGTGTTGAAGAGAAAAGTAGATGGTGCATTGGAGGACAGGGTTTAGTGGTGCTGATAGGTCTAGGAAAAGGTTGGACTCGATGATCTTGAAGGTTTCTTCCAGCTGAAACTGTTCTATGATTCTTTTACTGCGATGTTCTGTGCAAAAGTGCTCAGAGGAGAAAGCAACTGGTAGCAGCTTTGAGTGATGAATTCAAAAATGCCATGTTGCCCCATAGGCTACTGGAATAGTTGATCATAAAATGTAGAGACAGGTAAAGCTCCAAATAATTATATTGGAAGAGTATTTGGGAAGGGTCTAAGGGGACTGTTTTTATAAGATACTTCATATGATTGATCTTGAAATTATTAATAGTAGTCTGCCAAGGTTTGCCATAGGATTGTTTGCATAAATGGAGATTATTTGTATAGAAAGCAAGTAAGCAATAACTGCTTCTCTTACATCTTGTTAGCAAGTTTATGTTCCACATGCTGCGTCTCTGCTGGATTTCATATGGGTCCCGCTTGGCCTTGCTGCAGAGATTTACTTCTCTGCTCTGATGAATGATATTTGTCGGAGATTTCATTCGTAGATTAAAACTGGGGATTTTGGCATTCATTGATTTCTAAACTTTGTCTTCTCTTTGGCTGGGTAATTTAGAACTTGGTGCACTACAGAAAACATGAGTGAAGTTCTGTATTTAAGTCTTTCTTCTTTCCACTAGAAAAGCAAAGTCAATATTACAAGAATTGTGTATTTGGGTTACATGAGGAGAGTTCTTGATTGCTTCGTGACACGACTAGGAGGGAGCTGGGTCTCTTTAGCTTGGAGAAATGGAGACTGAGGGGTGACCTCATTCATGTTGATAAATATGTGAAGGGTGGGTGTCGGGAGGATGGAGCCAGGCTCTGCTCAGGGGCATCTAATGACAGGAGAAGGGGCAATGGGTGTGAGCTGGAAAACAGGAGGTTCCCCATAAATTTGAGGAGGAACTTCTTCACAGTGAGGGTGACAGAGCACTGGAACAGGCTGCCTAGAGGGGTTGTGGAATCTCCTCTGCAGACATTTAAAACCTGCCTGGATATGTTCCTGTCTGACTTATCTAGGTGATCCTGCTGTGGCAGAGGGACTGGACTAGATGATCTTTCAAAGTCCCTTCCAATCCCTAATGTTCTGTGATTTTGTGATTGGTAATTCCTAAAACAATAATCAGAAGTTTCTGTAAAAACAGTAACTTACTGTATTTCAAGAATGACAGTGCAAAACCTGACTCAAAAATAATTTCAGCTGTAAAAATATCAACTGAAATGTAAATTTAAACACTTCTTAGTTTTCTTCTGTAACTATGATTAAATATGTTATTTATTCCTGTAAAAAATGTAAAGAAATAATTCATCTCACCACCACCAAAAAGGAGTTAACGTATCATAGTGACAGGTATACGTGTATTTCCTACCACATGAAAATCAATGAGAAACCTCTGGGAAGAGGAACATACTTTTTAGAACGTATGTTTGCTTCCACTGAAAAATTCATCACGGGCACTTGTGTGTCACCGTAAAGCCGCAGCAGCCAGACGTCTGTCTGAGAATTGCAAATGAAATGATGCTGCCTCAGCATACAAAGTAAGCACAGCATGGTGACAGCAAATAGCCTGGAGACAACAGGTTCTGTCCAAACAGAATCCAGTTGGTCAAGGAATTGTGCAGAAGATTTCCTTCATTATTTAGCAGCTATGACCACAGTCAGAAAATCTTAAGCCTTGCTGCGGATTTCAAACACCGTAGAAAATGTTTCACTCACAGCAGGATTTGGGTGTGATTAAGAAAAAACTATCTGGAAGTAGATGACATTTTCCATAGCATCTCTATGCATTTCTCTGGGAGATATTTTGCAGTTCCTCCTAACTGCAATTTGTCGGTTGGTGATTCAGTTGCCCAGAGGAGCCCAGCAGACAAGAACGTTCTTCCCATGTCCCTTTCTCAATGCCAGCAACTCAAAGGAAACAGAAGATGCTAAAAAGAGCAACGAACTGATTGGGAAGAAAGCAAAATGGTACAAACCAGGAAGAGCCACAGCTCTGTCTTCCCTCTCAGCAGCCAAACTAATGGACCACATGCAAGAAACATAAAAGTGCTGCATAGCATGGACTAAGGCAACTTCCCTCTCTAGCAGTGATTCTGTGAAATATCTCAGCAAGTCACAGCACATTCTGCAAATGAGAGATCCCACAGCAATCAGACTACTGGCAGCCCTTCCTTACTCGGCACTGAAGGAAGATTCTAGCCAATACAGGACTTACTAGGCCTTCTGTAGTGGGGAACAGCTTTATGGAAAGGCACAGCAGATGACAAGTTTCTTCCGTAGAGAGGACAGAAGGCTGGTAAGAATCCAACAAAAGGGAGACAGGACTCCACAGCCTCTCTGGGCAGCCTATTCTAGTGCTCTGTTACCCTCACCATGACAAATAAATAACTCTGAAGAGGATGTTTACTAAAAACTCAGTTTTTGACAAAAAGACAGTAGGACTACTACAAACATTCCCATGCAGGGCTGCAGGCTTTGCTACTTAGCTCAGAGGGCACAGTACAGCATTAAACTACATCAACAGAATGCTCTTATTTGATACTGATGAGTCTTGTATCTGGTCCAAGCTCAGTTACAGCACATTACTGCATGACATGGACAGAAAGAAACACACAGGACATATTTATAGAGAGCAGATGCCAACAGGAGAGGCACATACACGAAACCTGATGCATTTAACTCATAGTGCTGAGGACACCTCTTCCCATGGAGAGGCTTTTCAGTAGTTTTCAAAACTGATGTATCACCCTAAATGGAAGAAAACAACTACATTTGGTAAACAATTAAAAATAGTCAGTCCCTTTGGGTTTCCAACTAAATGACAGAAACCACTGCAAATTGCTATTCTTCAAGAAGTGGTAAAATCCTTAACTGTAAGAAGGGAACAACTCGGGAAACGTGTTTTACAGCTCTGAAAAGCACATTATGGAGCTTCAGGAATCTCTCCAGATTCACTTGAACAAACTTCTGACCTCAGCATTAAATTGTAGTAATTAAAATTAATGTCTTCTGTTTAGGTTGAGATATTTTGGTTCTGCCAATACAATCTCTTTTTAAATACTGCTCACTTACTACTATTTCACCTACTACAGTCATGGTGCCAGCATGGACAGAGGGAAAATCTTGGTGTAGCCATTACAGAGTAATTCCTTATAGAGATGAGATGCTTCCAGCCTCCTCTTAAAACAAAACTGAAGCAATGTGAATGTAAACAGTGAATTGAACTGAATCAGCAGCTAACCAAGACAAGCAGAATAAAAGTGGTACCACAAAGTTAGCACAACAACCTCCAGTGTCTGCCTATCTTGTTAGGGCTCTCAGAAGACATGAAACCAGTGCTGTCAAAGGCTGGGTACAATCCACACTTTCTAAAGGCTTCTAAGAAAACCTCTCAAGCATCTCTTACACAAACAGCTGCTGCTACAGAAGCTACAGGCTTCTGTTTAACCAAGAGAGATTTAGAAATAGATCAACAGATAAAAAGCAGAAGTGTTGTGAACACAGTCAATTACCAGCCTGAGAGATGAGTAATAGCAGCATACCATCAGTTCTAGGACAACCACCACTCATATATATTTCAGAAGGTCTGGTGGAGTTCCTTGTAGCAGTGTTCTGCTTTCAAGGCTTAGGAGAGTCATGGCTTTTCTTTATAGATTAAGACACTTAATATCTGCCAGGCTAAGACATGATGAATACGTGTTCAGATGAACAGAAGTTAGGCAGAGGTCAAGGATGATGCACACACAGTCCCACTGTTTAACCCTGAGCCACAAATCTGACTCAAATCCCTGAAGCTTCACTTTCTCAGGTCAGGGGCCAAGCCAGAGCATTGCAGCACCTCTCCCTGTTCACACCAGCCTGCTGCCAGGCCCTGGCACAAGGGTAGGAAGCACAGTAAAGCACTCAAGGAGGTAAAGCAATAGCTAAAGAGAATGGATGACAAACCCAGAACTTTCACATGTAGGTTGGATATTAGGGAAAAGGAAAATGGGACAAAAAAAAAAAAAACATAAGTCATAGAATGGTGTCAACACAACACACCCTTCAGGAAAACTATGACTCAAAAAAACATGCCCTCAGGCATGGGGCAGTGGGTGCTCCCAGGCAGTCTTGGGTAGAGCTGATGAAGAGGGGCTGCATAGAGTCACCAGCTCTTTACTGGCGTAAGGTCTGTAGCCTGGAAGTGTAAATTCTTTTAGGGACTGGATATGCACATAGCCCTACTTAGCTCATTACAGAAATGCTACCTCTGTACTTCCAGAATTCTAATGAATAAAGGTTTATATGACAGCCACGTAAAACGGCAAATTAGGAACAGTGGAAAAGCAGAAATCTCAATATTGATCAAGCTCCTGCTGCAAATCTGCAAAAGGAAATCTGGCTCGAGCTTTAACTAGGATTTTTTTCAAACAGCTGCAAACTTGGCCAAGCTCCTGAGATTAAATCCTGTAAAACTATGTATCTTTAGAGACACCAAATGGAGGCACTGAAAATAACACCTAACTCAAATAAAACCAGAAAATTCTCTACAGAAAGGGCTGCCGCTCCCTGTTTTGCAGTACCTTTTTCAAATTCATGGACACAAGACATACAGTTTGCAACTAAGCTTAAGAAAAACTGCTCTGAACTACATTTACCCCATTCCCTTTCTCCTCCTACTAGGACGAGGTCTGAGTTGTATCCAATATACAATACTGAAACCAATTCATTAATATTTCTCCAATGTATCAGCTCCTATAAGGAAAAGGGGAATGTGGTGGTTTATAAAACACCATTCCAAGTCCACAGGACCCTCTCCGGAGATGTTTAAAACCCAGCTGGATGTGTTCCTGTGCGACTTGATCTAGGTGATCCTGCTGTGGCAGGGGGATTGGACTGGATGATCTTTTGAGGTCCAATCCCTAATGTTCTGTGATTCTGGAAGATTTATTTGATCCTGCAGTTTCCCAAAAGATGTTGAAGAAATGCATCAAAAATTGAGAAGTGATTAT
>JAOXOE010032762.1:0-10743 GCA_028565055.1 Phoeniculus purpureus
TGATAGGACAAGGGGCAATGGGTGTGAGCTGGAACATAGGAGGTTCCCCATCAATATGAGAAGGAACTTCTTCATGGAGAGAGTGACAGAGCACTGGAAGGGGCTGCACAGAAAGGTTCTGGAGTCTCCTTCTCTGAAGACATTTAAAACTCCCCTGGATATGTTCCTGTGTGATTTGTTCTAGGTGGTCCTGCTCTGGCAGGGGGATTGGACTAGATGATGTTTAAAGGTCCCTTTCAATCACTAATGTTCTGTGATTCTCTGATTTAAATGCAGATACCAACATCAGGGAATAAAGCAAACAGGTACTTCTTTCATCGTCATCTTTCTCTCAAAGTGATGGAATTATTTTCGTATTTTTAAGCATTAAGCTGGAAATATATAGAGCTTAGAGGTCTAAAGTGAACTCAGAAATAGAGTACATTCAAATATTTATACACAGATATCTGTGTGGGCTGCTTTTCTTTCCCCCCATACTCCACAGCTCACATACTTTTATACTTCTAAATCCATACTTGTAGATTTCAATAAAACAAGCTACGTTTAAAGACAACAATTCTGTTGTACTGACAGATGCTCTTCTATGGTGAAAACCTTTCAAAATCAGGTCAGATTGATTAGAGACCAAAATCTGGACTTTCAGGTCTTCAATAGTGTAGAAAAGTAAAACTGTCTCCCAAGGCTTTTGTGTGGAAAAACAGCTAACGTTTGCAAAGTAAGAAAACTAGAAAATACTAATGCCATCATAGTGCAGGAAATAAATCATGTATGGTTGTTTTAATTATTAACAGAAGCTGTGCATCAAGCAGTCTTCTCATTTTGTTGAACATGTAGCCCATTCAGTTCACCTGTTATTAAATAAGAGAGTAGGCAAAGTGAAGCATTGCATCACTGATAGAACTTGCCACAGTGAAGGGCTTCAAAAGATGTTCAAAATGTTTTTAAACAATTAGTTATCCTTCTTTAGTCGAGCAGCAACCATCCAGTCTAAGGAAAAATGCAAGCTGTGAACAAAAGCAGACAGAGAATGAGGAGGTAAAGGTCACAGAAAATGGATCACTGGTTGCTCAAATTATTTTCAGGTAGTCTGGCAGATCTCCAGGGCTGTGATTCAACTTTGTACAGGTTACAGAGAGAAACCCATTTTTGATTCTAACAGAACAATTACCCAGCATGATCTTCTAAACTTAAGAAATAAAAGGCAAAGCAGTTTGATTGCTCCTTTTGTAGAGGAGATTTATTGAGCATTTAGCAATTTTCATTCTTTGAAAAAAAAAAATTAAAAATTGAGACACTAGAAAATTGTATCAGTGATTAATTGAGCAACTGGGAAGCTCTGCTTTCTTATTAAATTCTTTGCTTTCTGATAGTATCACTGTGTTTTGCATAGCAAAGGTTTGGTACAAGGTGGCTGCAGTCATGGCTTCTGTCAGAAGGTGCTAGAAACTTCCACATGTCCAATGCAGCCAACTGTGAAACAGCTCTGGAGGCACCAAGGTCAATGAAGAAAGATGGGGAGAAGGTGTTCTAGGTGCCAAGCAGAGATTTTTCTGTTGCCTGTGATGAAGACCATGGTCAGGCAGGCTGCTCCCCTGCAGCCTGTGGAGGTTAACAGTAGAGCAGATATTCACCTTGTGTTTTAGTTCATTCAGTGTTTCCTTGGCCAGCTCTCCAGCCTGCCCAGGCCCCACTGAATGGCAGCACAGCCTGCTGGAGTGTCAGCCACTCCTACCAGCTTTGTGTCATCAGTAAACTTGCTGACAGTGCACTCTAATCCCTCATCCAAGTCATTAATGAATAGTACTGGTCCCAGTACCGATAGTGGAAGAGCCTGACTCAGTCCTCCTGACCTCCACCCTTCACATATTTATAAATAATAATGACATCATCCCTCAGTCTACTTTTTTCCAAGCTAAAGGCATCCAGCTCCCTCAGCTTTTCCTCATCGGGGAGATGTTCGACTCCCTTCATCCCTTTGTGGCTCTGCGCTGGACTCTCTCCATCAGTTCTGTGTCCTTCTTGAACTGAGGACCCCAGAACTGGACACAATATTCCAGATGTGGTCTCACCAGGGCAGAGTAGAGGAAGAGGAGAATCTCGCACAATCTACACCTGTGACACCTGTCTACTCTGATTTTAAATGTATGCTGATCTTTTCACATCCTGGACTCACACTAGGATAATAGCAGTATGGAACTCTGGTCTCTGACATCTAACAAAGCAAAAGTGTGCTTCTTTGCACTATTTGGTCTGTGTGCCTGTGTGTGTTTTCCTGCTGGAAGAAAGAAGTATCTAAGGTATTTATTATTATTATTTATTACTAACTGAAATTATTTTCAGTTGAGCATTGCAAAACCACTCCTGAAATAGTTCTATTTACTTTAATTCCAGGCTCCTTATGGCGAATAGTTTGTACCAGGTACAAACTCATTTTATATTTTAAGTGCTGATGCAAATAGGACTTGAAAGGTGACAGAGCACTAGAAGGGGCTGCCCAGAAGGGTTGTGGAGTCTCCTTCTCTGGAGAAGTTTAAAACCAGCCTGGACATGTTCCTGTGCGACTCAGTCTAGGTGATCCTGCTGTGGCAGAGGGATTTGACTAGATGATCTTTCGAGGACCCTTCCAGTCCCTAATGTTCTGTGATTCTGTGATCAGTGTTTTCCAAATGGGTAACATCAGTGAAAACAGGACAATAAAAACCTTTGCCATATCTTAAATTATATACAGATTTTGAAAGGAAATTTTATTCCAAAAATAGTGTGGAATTTCAGCAGCTTTTTTCCAGAGACTTCTAATTATCACATAGGTGGCAAACTGTTTAAAAATACATAAGTCAGAAGCTTTAAAGAGAATATTTACTGCCATCAAGGCAAATTTTATCATAAGTATTTTTAGATACTAAAATCTAATGACATCACCTCAAACTAAAAATAAACTTATATTTTAATTAGAAGTTTTCAATGTATTTTAAACTTAGAAAATTTAAATTATGTTTTAAATGAACAATATCAATCAGAAGGGAGGTGGTTTCTCTGCAAAAGATGATCCACACTAGTTCACCAACTTGTCTCCTTCTCTGGAGATGTTTAAAACCCGCCTGGATATGTTCCTGTGTGACTTGGTCTAGGTGATCCTGCTGTGGCAGGGGGATCTGACTAGATGATCTTTCAAGGTCCATTCCAATCCCTAAAGTACTGTGATATTGTGATACTGTGGTTAGCAGATCGAGAGAGGTTCTCCTCCTCTACTCTGCCCTGGTGAGACTGCATCTGGCCAGTTCTGGGCCACTCAGTTACAGAAGGACACAGAATTGCTGGAGAGAGTTCAGCACGAGAGACACAAAGACGATGAAAGGAACAGAACACCTCCCTGATGAGGAAAGGATGAGGGAGCTGTGGTCTCTTCAGCTTGGAGAAAATGAGACTGAGGGGTGACCTCATTAATGTTTATACATATGTGGTGAAGGGTGGGTGTCAGGAGGATGGAGCCAGGCTCTGCTCAGGGTCATCCAATGATAGGACAAGGGGCAATGAGTGTAAGCTGGAACATAGGAGGTTCCACATCAGTATGAGAAGGAACTTCTTCATGGGGAAGGTGACAGAACACTGGAATGGGCTGCGCAGGAGTGTTGTGGAGTCTCCTTGTCTGGAGACGTTTAAAAGCTGCCTGGAAATGTTTCTGTGTGACTTGGTCTAGGTGATCCTGCTGTGGTAGGGGGATTGGACTAGATGATCTTTCAAGGTCCCTTCTAATCTCTATGATTTTGTGATATTGAAACCTTAAAAAATACTGAGAAAAACACTAAATTTAAATAAATACTAAAGTCTGTGAATTTAAAGGAAAAAGCTTTATGTTTTTTATTCACTCTGTAGCATTAAACCATATTTTTCATCCTTTTCCCACCCTGTAAAAGCATCTCTGAATTCTTTCTGATAGATAGGGCTTGTATTGAGATTTTATATACGCCATTAAAAATTTAAACTAGAATAATTGTAACAGACCCTTCAGATGCTTTGATTCTTGTACCATGACTGATATGACATTGCAAAATTGATCCGTTCTCCTTTTTTAATTTGCCCTCAAAGTACAATTTGAATTTTTGGGGGCTGTTTTACACTCAGTGTTAAATATTGTGACAAGCACAGTTTTTCATACCTTTTCATGATACTCATCTGCAGATTGGGGGTGATTTAGTAAAACTGGCTTTTAGTAAAACCTGCTTTTAAAATAGGTTATTGCCACTAAAAGAACTCTTCGACCTGTAGTATGTTTAGGCTTGTCAGACCAGGATTTTAGCCGCTAGTTCTTGCACTTTTCAGCGTGATACCAATTCACAATGTTTGTTAGCTGTGCCCTTGCCTCTCAGCTGTGATAATATTGTATTGTGCCAGTGGATTATTTTCCTCCCTTTTCTCTTTCTTTGCAAAAATTAAATATCCTCTCAAATGCACACTCTGCATATTTCTATGTCTCAATGTTACAGCCAGAGATACAGCTTCAGCTCACTTTTTCACTGCGCGTGTTAAGTACAGGCATTCTCTGGGTATCATTTGTTAAATCAAACCCTCGTTAAGGCACCTCTCTGTTTCTGCTACTTTACTACATTTTCACTGTTAAGTGAAAAAACACTGATACGAATACAGCCACCAGTGTATCAGTGTACATGGCTATATTCTTAATTGTGATCTCCTTTAAAGAATTCAGTGTCAGGCATTACACCATAACATTGCAAACTGCCACGGCTTCCATTGTGTAGCAAAGCGCTTTTTTTGTACGGTTCAACTACAAATTCACCTGCTGAAGATGCACATTTACTTTCACAGGCCTAACAGATACAATTAGCTTTTATTTTCAAACATTAACCTACTCTTTTTCCTCCCGCTCTCATCCCTAACATAATTTCCAGCACCGATTATCAAAGGAATGCATTTGTATACAGACAGTCAAGCATAAGATTTATATTAGCTCAACCTGTGTATTTCATTATCCTCATATAAATGAAAATTATTCCTGAGATAAAGACCATCTTTGAAATGATTTTAAGAAACAAATAATTATCTAACTTTTTGCAAAACACTGAAAGGGTATTTGTTTTTCTTAAACACCTGCTTTCATTTCATACCAACTAGATGTCAGGACACCTATGAGCACGTGAGACTCTCACCCACACACTGTGGCTCCATTTGAGTTCAGACCCGCCCTGAATTCTGCTGTGGATAGTTGTTTCTTTGCTGGTCTTGATTGGAGTAATTCCTTTGCCTGATAAACACTAGAAAAAGCACTGTAAGTTCTGTAACTGGTTTTGGGTTTTTTTTTTTGAGGCTGGTGTGGGGTGGGAGGGGGTGTGTGTGTATTTTTATAGGATGTTAAAGAGGTGGACCTTATCTCTCTCTACAAATACCTGAAGGGGAGTTATAGTCAGATAGAGGTTGGGCTCTTCTCCCAGGCAATTAGTGACAGGATGATAGGGCAGAGCCTGGAGCTGTGCTGGTGGAGGGCTGGGTTGGATGTTGGGAGGCACTTCCTTGAGGAAGGGCTGATCAGACCCTGGAGTGGACTGCCTAGGGCAGTGGTGGAGTCCTCATCCCTGGAGGTGTTTGGGGACAGACTGGATGTGGCCATTGTCTAGCTGATGTGGTGATGTTAGGTCACAGTCTGGACTTCATGATCTCAGAGGTCTTTTCCAGCCTCAATAATTCTGTGAGGGTAATAGGTATCCAAGGCTACTGGAGGAAAGAAACTATTTTATGGTATTAATTAGCCTTTTAGTTTAATCTATGTGACTTTTTTCTTCTCACCTTGTTCTAGCGTATTGTTCTTGAGACTTTATGATTGTCTCTGAAAACCTTCCTAACTTAACACTAATCAATAAAACATCAAAGTAACTCTGCTTTTCTCATCTTCCAAAATGCCCTAAGATTTGGTTAACACTGTCATCCTTATTAGCTCATTTCTTTTCTAAAAATCTATGGGAGTTTATTGCTGGATTTGTCAGCTGTAGCCAACTGAAAGAGCTGGAAGAAGCAAATCTGATACAGCTCCATATTGTGTGGATTCTAAGAACAGAATACTTAGAAATTAATGCTTTTGCTCAGTTCTGATCAGTTAAATGATTCAGATAGAATCATTCAGGTTGGAAAATACCCTTCCCCACCCTGCACACCAGCTGTTGGGGACGCCTGTGCCTGTGGCTCCATCTCTGGCTCACTTGCCAAGCCCTTTCTTAAAGGAGTCTCACGGTTTTGTCCATCTGAATTTCATTGCTGTTCTGTATATGGTTTTCTGATCAGTTAAAACCAAAATACAAGCAAAAATTAATTTGAACTTAACAACCTCAGTTCTTACAGCTTGAGTTTGCCTCACAGCTCATGGTATCTCCACCTTTGCCCCGCTGTCGGCCCAAACCCAGCCAAGAGTCACTCCTTAACTAACAGCTGGAAGAGGCGATTTAAATTAGGAAGAGATAACATTTGGAGCCCTGACGAGTTTTGAAGTTCGAGTTTCTTAACCTTCTTCTGTTCGTTTTCAGTCCATTGCACTTTATCTGTTTCCCCCACTAGTTAGTCACACAGAAATTTTACAACCTGCATATAATCTTCTATCCACAACTTACAATACCCCACCAGACCCAAAACCTGCCGTATATTTCTTCCTGCACCGCCTGTACTTTTTCCCTGGACACTTTCAATCCCATTTTCCCAAGTAATTCAACAACTTAACAGTTACATCCCTAAACTCCTCTAGATCCTGACCTGTAATTGCAAATTCCAAAACATCGGGTCTCAGCACTTCCCCCAGTTCCACTAAGGGAGCCGGGCAAAAGAAAACTGCCGCTTGCTCCCCCCCTTCCCCACCTTCTCACAAAGGCAGCAGGGGCCTCGACTCCACTCCACTCAAAGGTCAAGCATTCTTTGTTTAAAGCAGTTTCAACAAGCAGTTTTTTCCTCTTCTTGCTCTAGTAATTGTTTTATGACTTATTGCTTGCAGAGTTTGAACCAAATTTTACTGTACCGCTTAATGCCACAACCAGACTGGCTCCTGCTTTTACCTTTGCCTGATTTGATTGGCTTTTGTCGTTCACTCTGCAAAGCAACAATCGTGTCAGAGTTAAGAACAGACAGAAACCAGCTCTCCTGTTCTTTCCAGCTCACTTTACAACACAAAACACAAAACCAAAGCAGCGTAAGACCACAGTGTGCACAGAAAAACTATCTTCAAGAAGTTAAAATCACGGCGTCTCTCGCTTCTTAACTAAGTTACATCTCACACACACCAGGCACACAGAGACTTGGCACGTTAACACACACGTGGACAAAACATACTCACACACAATACGATGATTGCGATCGCTTCAATGACTACTGGGTTCCCAGACCGGGACGCATGTGATTGTTACCATTCGCCCCGTCTCGGGACCCCTGCTGTGGTGGCAGGCCTTTTCCCAAGAGCTATTCCTCAAGACCCCTACCATGAGGGCAGGCCTCTTCCCAAGTAGTACCCCGTCTACCCTCCCTTTCCCCCTAGGGTATAAGCTGCACGCAGGATGTCTCCTTGCGACTTACCAGCACCCCAACCACAGTTTAATGAAATCACCTTAGGCCTTCTGCTCCAGCAGGGACTTGTCTGGTGGTGGTGGCGGCTGCAGTGGGGTAAGAGGTCCTCCAGTAGGCAGGGTCTGGGTCACGACAAGGATGTCTGTCCCCGCTGAGGCCCCACAACCCCCAGAGTCTCCTGGCTGGCTCGCCAACTGAGTTAGCGAAAGGGACACCCAAGACTTGTTTGAGTTTTATTGCTGGCAGACGTACGGGGGAAGGCTAACACCTCCACGGCCACACATGCGTACTGGCTGAAGAACAAAAATTGTATGTTACCAAATAATACATATTCGTAAGATTTCCCCCTACGCCTATACATATGCATATCCTGTCCCTGCCTCTCCCCACTTCTCATGTAAATTAGGTCTCCTCCCTTCTGAGCAAGCACAGTTCCTTCTGGGAGTGGGCTCGGTGGTCTTTCATTGCCATTTTAAGAGGAATTAACACATCTTCCTCCTATGAACTCTAGTAAACTTCACTGGTGGCGCATGCCTAGATCTGAGTTGTTACTGATCCAAAATGCAGAGTTTCCACTGGTTTTGCTTCTTTTAATGAGGGCCTTGAGCAGCTGTGTGCTTCCTTATCAGCTTGTTTAGGTAGTTCAGAAACAAGGTCACTGTTCTACCGCTATTGAGCACCTCACACGTTATCTCCTACAGAAGCTATTTGCCTGCTTGCCTAAGCCTCATCCCTGGTTAGAATTGTTACATGCTAGCTACCTCATGACAGGTTTCTTACAGTGTGTCTGTTAGGGGCATTTGATGCAGGAGTGTATCTACATGGTAAAGGGATAGGAGCAACTGAGGTAAGGAGTGTCACTGCTTTGTTAATCTAATGTAGGCAACCTGGTTCCTATGGCCAGCCCTAGCTTCTCACTGACAGGAGGGTTTTTTCCTGTTGTTGGAGATGATTGCAGATGATTGGATCATCATCATTGCTCTCAATTCCAGGTGTTCTGTGATGCTGCAAGAAGCCTATTTGTCCTTTAATTCCCATTCTGGCTGGGATTAACAAGAGTCCTTTTTGCATTTGGTGTAGAGCCTAATGAGATTAGCCACCTCTTTCCCTTGATGATTGCTTGCTTCCTGCCAAGCTGCCTCATTCAACCAGTTGTTGGCATCTTCCTCCCAGAAACCAGCCTGTGCGCTCTGAGCTGCTTATGCCATGGTGGAATGTGTATCTGAAAGGATGATGGAGAGCCATCATAATTCAGTTCTAAGTTAAACTTCAGTTACTGGGGAGGATCTGGATTGCTTTTTATAATTTGCCTTACACCTGCTAAAGCAAAGGAAATGAGACTGCAGAATGGGGCTTTTACAAAAGAGATTGCACACATGCAGTCTTCTATCACCTGTCTAAACTCTTCATTGTTAATCCTTGTGTGCAGCACAACTATAAGCTTGATAGGGGTTAGCTTGCTTAGTTTTGAAGATTAAGAAGCAAAATCCAGTCTATTACTGGGCCAAACCAGAGTAGTAGAAGCAGCAAGTCACCAACAATTGGGCTATGAATTAGCACTGTGTACACACTTTAATGCAGGTATTGCAGTGTATGTTGTAGTAGTTTTTGTTGAGTGTCTGTGATGAAAGTAGGACTGTATAGTTTTATTGTGCTGATAGTGCCTGGTATTTGCAGTTGCTAATTTCTCTTGGCATGAAAATGTTGTCTGAGTACACATTCCCTGGATATTAAGCAGCATCACTAAACCCAAAGTGAGTGCTCTACTATTACCTGTTCAGAAGGAAATACTGATGCTTAGAGCAATGTAGTTTTAAAAACAAGCAAAACAACCATGCCCAACAAACTAAAAAAACCCAATCTAAACCATAAAACCCCACATAACAAATAAAAAGCAATCAGTGCAGAAAACCTCAATGATTTTAGATATGATGAACGGGATGTGTGTGTTATGTCCTCTGTCTGCATTGCAATGTCGCCATTTCAGGGCCTACGTTCCTTGCAATGTATTTGATGGTTGTGGCCTTTGAATGATATTTCCTCTATTTTGGAAAGTCACTTTCTTTGTGGGAAAGCTAGCTTGTCTTTTGAAGTGTGTGGTCCTTCCCTGGCTAAAGGTCTTCTACTGAGACAGATTATGTTTTATATAAAAAAACAAGTAAAGCTGTCTTTTTTCATTGCCTCTGCTAAATTCTAACTGGTGCTGTCCCTAAGATCTGGATAGGACTGAGTTTGCCATCCTGACAACATCATTGTTCTGCTAAATACCAATTTGCAGTCTCCCAGCTCAGCTTGCCTGACTTCTCACAACCTCGCAGGAACACAACCTCTTGAGGTGTTGTGAGAGGAACTTGGATGGTGTCACTGATGAAAATGTCACTGCTTGCCTTGAGTTATTTAATCACCAAGAAAGTGTAACTTTATGAAGAGCTTTCTTATTTTTCTTGTTTAAATCTAGGCTGACTCACCAATTGTCAAAAGACGGCAGCTGTGAACATAAATTGAGAAAAGTAGTGCAGACAACCTGGTGGTATTATCCTCTAATGACAGGACAAGGGGCAATGGGTGTAAACTGGAACAGAGGAGGTTCCACAACAATATGAGAAGGAACTTCTTCATGGTGACAAAGCACTGTAATGGGCTGCCCAGGGGGTTGTGGAGCCTCCTTCTCTGCAGATGTTTAAAACTCCATGCTGTCTTGCCCCACCTCACCCGGAAGTGGTGGGAAGCTGGAGCTTTGTGCTGCTGTACTGGGGCAAAGCCCCCTGAGAATAAGAGAAAAGGTGGGATCGTCAGCCCTCTTTTATAATGTTCCCTAGTCCACTCCATTTCACAGGACAGGCCACTGAGCTGGGGTGTGGGGATATGTGTGTTTGTGTCTTCTGAAAGCAAAGTGCACCTTTTCCTTCATGAAAGCACAAATCTACACATTTGAAAATTTTGGTAATTTTGAAACTGCAACATGGCCATGATGATTCTAGGACTCTGTAAAGGTCTTGCTATTATACCTGTCTAAAAAAGGTCAGCTAGGTGGCAGGAACTGGTTATTTCTCCTCACACTGTGTTTTGTCTAGAAAGTGATCTTCTGGCCACAGTATCATGGGATGGAGCACTAGAGGGAAGAGGGGCCCAGGACAGCTGGTCAGTATTCAAGAATCACCTCCTCTGTGTCCAGGAGCAATGTATACC
>JAOXOE010032763.1:0-10742 GCA_028565055.1 Phoeniculus purpureus
AGCAGGATCACCTAGACCAAGTCACACAGGAACACATCCAGGCGGGTTTTAAATGTGTCCAGAGAAGGAGACTCCACAGCCCCCCTGAGCAGCCTGTTCCAGTTTCAAGTAGGTCTCTGAAATTCTCCCCCGCCCACAGCCCCCTTGTATTTGTGTGTTTAAAAACCTGTAAAACAAGACATATTTTACTTTATATTTTAACTTACTAGTAGATTGTTAGTGCCCTTAAGGGAGTCTCTTGCATTAGTTTTTTTATGTGTGCCATTGTCTTTGCCAAATACTAAATCACAGACCTGTATGTTATTGTCTAACTCTTAAGAAATGAAGAGTTGTAGAACTCTTAATACTGTTAAAATACAGAAATCAGTAAGAATTATTAATAAGATATAAGCATTAATTACTGTTTTGCTTTGCTAGAAATGGGGTGGCAGCTTTACAGATCCCCTTTCTTACTCCTTTAGTTTGTTGGATAATGAAAAGTAAGTAGTCTGGATGTTTTCGAAGAGAACAGATGACCTAATTTCTCATAAAATGTAGACCTAAAAAGTAAATGTTCCTGAAGTACTGCTTCTGTTTGTGTTCCCATTTTGTATGATATGGTGTACTCCTGGAATTTTATGCATAAGGATGTGACTCAACAGCATGGAAACAACTTACTAAAATAAAAATGCCACGGGAAAGCTGATTCTAGCTGAAAAAGCAAATTGGTTTTTAATGACATGATAATTCTGGCATCCTAGGAGATTCAGATTTGTAGATTTTAGAATTCTTCTGCAGAAGCCATCAGATGGAAAACCTGGTGATGTTCAGGTTAATGAAAGTTTTAAGTGTAGTGCAGTTACAGAGTAAAATAAGCAAATATTAAGAGCCAAATATTGAAGCCCAGAGACAGACGGACATTAAGTTTTTTCTCTCTCATTCCATCCAAGTTAGTTTCCAATTGTTTTTTGCAAAACTATTTATGCAAAGGGCTCATTAAGCAAAGCAGAATCCGTAAGGATTTGGAATCCGCCCATGTGTATTTACTCATATTTAAAATAGTTAATTAGGAAAATATTTTTGTTTAATACTGTAGAGAGGTGCAATAGTTCATAAAATCTTTTTCTTTTCTCCAGTAATAAATATTCTCAGAAGCAGAGATGCCAGAGTACTCAAATGTTTCTCTGAATAAAAGTGGTCTTTCTAACTGGGAAAAGTTGCTGTTAGTAGCTCACAAATTTCTTTTCACTATAATTCTGTGAGATCTGGTGCCTTTGCATGCTCATTCCTTTTTTTAATTTACAATCTCTGTTAAGTAATTTGGTTAAGGACACAAGATCTGATCTTTGCTATTCAGCACCCCATTGCAGATGCAAGATTCTCCCAAGTGCTTAAAACGGTGTGGAATAATCCATCTACTCTAGTTGCTTACTGTTCTTTCCCGTGCAGTTCCATACACTAAAAGAACTTGTGAAGATTTTAAACTGGAAGGCATACAGATAGTATTGTCTTGAACAAATATACCTGGTTCTTAAATGTGTTAAAGACAGCACAGTTCAGCAGGAGTAGGGAGATGATTGTCCCCCTGTACTGAGAACTGATGAGGTTGCACCTTGAGTACTTGTGCCCAGTTTTGAGCACCTCAGTACAAGGGAGACATTGAGGTGCTGGAGCGAGTGTGGAGGAGGACAGTGAACCTGATGAAGGGCCTAGAGGATCAGTCTGATGAGGAGAGGTTGAAAGATTTGGGGTTGTTTAGTTTGAGGAAGAGGAGGCTGATATCACTCTCTACAACTATCTGAAAGGACGTTGTGGAGAGGTTGGTCCTGGTTTCTTCCCACAGGTAATTTCAAACTCCAACAGGGTAGGTTTAGATTGGACATCAGGAAAAAGTTCTTCCTGGAGAGAGTAGTCAGGCACTGGAATGGGCTGTTAAGGGTAGTGGTTGAGTCACCACCCCTGGATGAGTTTAAAAGTCGCTTAGGTGTAGTGTTGGGAGATCATAGAATCATAAAATCATTAGGGATTGGAAGGGACCCCAAAAGATCATCTAGTCCAATCCCCCTGCCACAGCAGGATCACTTCACTGGAGAAGTTATAGAAACAGAATCACTCTGCGTTGGAAGGGACCACCTGATCATCCAGTTCCAACCCCCCGACCATGGGGGGGTTGATCTGGTTTAGGAGTGAACTTGTAGAGTAAGACTGATGGTTGTACTCAATGATCCCAGGGGTCTTTTCCGACCTGAATGATTCTGTGAGTCTGTGATTCTGTTGGGGGGAAGTGTGTGCAACTCTGAGTGTAGAAGATTTGGGCTGATGTACTCCAGAGGAGAATTTTTTTCAGCAAATGAGTGCCTTCTGAATCCTGTTTTATGTGGGTAAAGGGAGTAACTAAACATTTTATCTCTAAACTGTTTTAGTTTGTAGTTTTTGGGGGGGTTTTGTGGTTCTTTTTGAAGCTAAATGTAATTACAGGAATATCCTAATAGGTTTATGGTTGGAAATTTTTGCTATTGGGCTACTGAATAAATGCAAGATTTTTTTGCAAGGAACAAACAAAGCAGATATTCTAATTGAATAGGAATCAGAATTGGAAAGACCAAAGTTCATTACCTTCTATTAAAATTATCAGTCAAAATAAAAAGAACGAAATGGTCCCTTCAGTTCTCAGAGAAATATTTTTATTTGATAAAAACTCAGCATAAATTAATGAAAAGTTGGTGTAATGTGGATAAATGAATAGACTGAAATTGTGCTGCTGTATCCCTGCTCCAGCTGGGTCTTCAAGAGCCATCCTAGGGGTGTCTCACTGTTACTACCTCATGTTAGGGTAAGGTCAGCTTTTTGTCTGGACTTCTTACTATTTAATCACATGTGCGTGAGCTGCACCACTTCCATGTCAGCTGCTAATAATCAGGCTGAAGGATCTCTCTTCTTCCTTCATTAACCTACTAAATTCTCTGTGACAGTTGTTTTGGGGGTGAAAAGACCATGTGCTTATCTTTACATGCGCCCATGGGTGCTGGACTTTGGCACAGATGGGGACAGAAATGTATAGCCACCCTGTTGTGGCTATTGGTGTTTTTCAGGGTGAGTTTTCATACTTTAGCTATTTCAAGGCAAGATAGTGATGCATCTTTTTTCTTGTCTTCAGTTTGCCCTCAAGATGTGTAATGAGGACTTAAATGAAATGCTGACTATAAGCAGCATATGAATAATTTCATACAGAGATACTTGGAGTTTTTAATGTTGTATCACAGCTGCACAACTTCCACAATTTGATGATGCTATAAAACAAGGATTAATAATAATTCAGTCCTATTTATGTTATAACATTAATGACCAAAACAATTGCAGCACATGAATTTCTGTGCGAAGTTATGGTTGCAGAAGTAATATTTCAGATGTTTTACTTGAGCTGAACACCTGCTTGAGAATTTCTGTTGCACTATGCAATAGGAAAGTTATGGTGTTATTTCCTATGTTGAAAAAATAATTATAAATGACATCAAAATTGGTCAGTTGGTCCTCTCTGATTATAACACTAGAGTGTTAACCTGAAGTACAAACTCTCCAGTCATCCACACCCATTTTGAGTTCTGCATCGTACAAATTAGACCAAAAAACCTGTAAAAGCATGTCCAAACGGTTTGGCTTAGACATGAGCTTGGCCTTTTGTCTCTCAAACTAGAAAGGGTTAGGCAGAATTCAAGCTACATGATTTGGTGAAGCCACACTTTAGCTTCCTTGGTACTTATGACGCCATTCAGCTTGTGTTTTTCATGCATAATTGGTGCAAATATGCATGGTTGCACTCTTCTAATCTGTGCTTTTGATGAATGTTTAATTAAAAATATACGTGACTGCATGCGAGGTTTTAATGTGTGTGTTTTTCAGCTGGATGAGTACAAGACATGCGTGTACTATCTACTTTGTTTATCTCTCCACATGCATTAAACCCTGATATCCTACACTTACTCACCACCCCATCTAACAGACTTAACAGGGATGGTCAAAACAGCTTGAAGTATTTGTGTTTGCCATACGAGTATCTTCTACAAACAGAATGGGATACAAATATTCATATGCTCATGCAGATGCTTCAAATTCCTCATTTCAATTAATATCTCCTCTTTCCTGACCTCCCTCTCTACGTCAGTGCATCCGCACAAAGATGTGACGTAGCAGAAGGAAGGTAACTGTCATCCAGGTAATGTATTTATCATTCCTCTTACCAACCATAAAAAAACCCCAAACATGGAAAGAAGTACTGGTGTCATCAGTTGACAGGCTGGTCAGGTCCAGGAGTAATTAGCTTGATTAGCAATGTGCTAATAAACTGAAACAAGTGACAGGGAGTGTCAAACTGCCCCCTAATGAGTTTGCAAGAACCATGAACTTGACTCAGCACATTTAATAGATCCCATTACCCACTACTTTCCTCAATACCCAAAGGAAATCGGTGACATTGTGAAAGTGATTGGGGAGGATGAAGAGTCCTTTCAAAAGTCCCAGCTCTGTAATAAGACCTGACACAAACCTTTCAAATGTCAAAGTGGTAACAACCCCCCCTCACAACCACCACAATCTACACAGTCCTTAAGTCCTTAAGAGTTGGTGGCTTCCTGCAGGAAAGGGACCACCAAATCATTGTACCAGGGCAGGTGTCTCAAAGTCATGGCTTCTCTTTAAGAGCTTTGGTGCCTTTGCCCTGCCTGCTCTGCTCCACAGAGGAAAAAAAGACAAAACCCCCCAATGCAAAGAAAAAAACAAACACAAAGCACCTCAAAAGCACATTTCTGTGCTCAAATATATTCATTTGCAGAGCCACTGATTGGCTGAGCCGTGACAGGTTTTGTCTGGAACTGACTTTCTTCTGATTGCTTGATAGTTCTCATCAGGCCATTTTATCTTCCATACCCACTGCCGGATTCAAACCACAACAAACGGTTGCAGATATTTATCCCATATAACACTCTCACTCAGGAAGACTCACTGAAGGCTGTTCCAGAACTGGTGAGGCTGCATTAGGAAGGCAATCCTGGAAAAAGAGGCCAGCAAAGGGTTTTTTCTGGGGCTTTTTGAAGCTTGCCTGTGCCCTGCACCAGCAGCATGTGGGCAGGCTGCTGAGGTGGCAGGGAGGAGCCAGTACCCTGTGGTAGCATGGATAGGTTGCCTGCTGCATTGAGCTCATAGCTCTATAAACAAAGTAAGTGCTTGAGCTCCCACCTAGGACACTTTTAGGAGGGTAGGGACTACCTTTGTGGAGCTCAAGGCTACACAACAATAGCAAAGCTCCTGGGGACATCAGATTAGGGACAGATCATGCAAGTAGGGTGGGCAGGAACTGCTTAAGCTCTGCCAGCTACACAGGAGAGTCTGTGAAGGTGAGTGGTCCTCACCCCCTCAATAAGAGCATAGCTGTAGTCTCCACCTGCAGAAGATTGTACGTTTGAAGGTTACCAAAATGAACATGACAACCCAAAGAGAGCCTCCGTGGTACACCTCTGCTGTAAGGACAGGCTGCAAGAGTTGGGTTTGCTCAACATGGAGAAAAGAAAGCTCCAAGGGATTTCATTGTAGACTTTCAGTCTACAAGAACATGGGGATAGGCTTTTTTGCAAGGTCTGTTGTAACAGGAGAAGGGAAAAAATATTTTAAACTGCAAGAGGGTAGATTTAGATTGGATACTTGGAGGAAATATTTCACAGAGAGGGTGATGAGACATTGGAACAGGTTGCCCAGGGAGGTGATGGCAACCCCATCTCTGGAGTTATACAAAGGCAAGTTGGATGAGGCTCTGAGCAACCTGATCTAATTGGAGATGTTACCCTGTTTACAGAAGGTAAGTTGGACTTTTAAAGTCCTTTCCAACCCAATGCATTCTGTGGTTGTAAGATGGTGTTGGTAGCAGTGCATGTGCACATAGATTCAGAACTTCTGTTTCAGAGGGGAATAGTCCAGATATCTATAAATGCTAAAGTCTGTGCTTTAAATCCCAGCCAGGATGTTGTATAGTTCCTCATGGCTTAATGACTATTTGGCTTCTGTTGACTGTGCTTTGCTCAACCGCTCTTTCTAGTTGCAGGTATATGGAAAACTAGAGAGGAGCAAACAGCTGCTGCTGTGGTAACAGTCTTAAAATTAATTTTCCTTGTACACACACTTAACAGTTTTCATAGGAACAGAACAGTGCCCTTTATGGTGTAAAGAGATGCAAGATGAAAGCTTGCATGAAAGATGAAAGTCCATCCATATGTAAGTGAAGTCATGCCCATGTGCAAAGTGCTTCACTCTTCAGGTCTAAATCTACAAGAAGAGTTGATAGCACAAGGCAGATAGAGCACTGGCCAGAACTGAATTGATTTTGCTAAATAAGGAGAATCTATGACAAATCAATAAGTTGGGTGCTGCTGTAGTATTTTAGAGACCTACTGGTTTCTTTACAGCATCCAAAGAGTCTTGGATTTCAACCTGCATTGCCATGTTACCAATTCAGTTAACTGCTAGAGGTCTGTCAAAGCATTAGCATTCACTTGTAGGCTGCTTCATACAAGGTGTATTTTCCAACAAAGGAATTTTATTTCTAATGCAGTGTGAGTAATTTCTCCTGTGTATTTATTGAGTCCTTCCAAGTACAAACAATGGGAAACATGTTCATTGTTAGTAGAGGTACAAATGGTTGTGAAAGAATAGGGGCAGTGTAATAAGATGCATGTAAGCGATGAACAAATAATGCGATAGAATGTACAGTTTTGAAGATTATCTGTACTCAAATTGGCTATTATTTCTTTGTTTTTTGATCTTTTAATTAACTTCGTTGTTTGTAATGCTAACTTTTAGAAACCTTTGCTGGCAATGACATGGTCGCATTTCAAAGCTAGTTTGGAAACAACTACTGCTTCAAAAGTCTATTTAAGGGTAGAACATGGCACAAATAATTGATTTATAGAGCAAACATAAAACAGAACAAGCCAAAAAATCTCCAAAGGAAGGCAAGTAAAGAATGGTAGCCTGTAAACTGTCAGATATGTTACAGCAAAAGTTGCCAAAATATAGGACAAAGGATGTAGTCAAAGGATGTTTGGATTCCCCCTTTTTTTTTTTACTCTGTTCTGAGAAATTGTGAGAGAGATTAGATCCTGCCTTAGGAAGAAGGTGTTGCTGTTCTATCTCAGTCAGACGTCCTTGCTTATCCAGTGAGAGAATGTGCAGGCTGGACTAACAAAACCAACCTCAGATGTTAGGATGCTCAGAAGAATCCTTCAAGCAAATGTTTCTTCAGCATGATTTCACCGTGAAGAAGGTGAAGCACATGTGAAGTTGTGCTGTTTCAGAAACTTGTTCTGAGGAAATACCTGCATTTCTTGTTGTAACTCATAAAGTAGTAAAGCTGTAAGCAAAATTACACTTTATAAGCTGCTGACCTTGTCTTGTGGCCTCTGGCAGATGTACACATTGTCCCATTTCCTGAGACATGACATAAAACACTGCCTGGGAGGTTTTAACATGGAAGCCAAAGAAACTGTCTGCAAAGTTTTTAAGTTGCGACATCCAAATCCTGCTTCCTGATGAGTCTTTGCTGTATGGGTGTCGCCAAGGCTTTCACCAAGATGTGGTGAACAGTCATGTGCTTTTGACTGCATGTAAGATAGACAGAGATGTGGTGATCACAAAACCAGCATGGCTTGAGTTGAAGGGAATGGGAAGTGCCAAGAAAGGGTGTAGCTAGGGAAAATGTTAATAAATGAAATGTACTAGAACAGGAGAATTGAGGTCTTTATATCATATCCAACATGGTAATAACTTCCAGTAAAAAACACTTATTTCCCAGTTTCCTTGGCAGTTGCAGTAACTAAAGGTTTAGGAATAGTGAAAAGCTGAGTTACAAGATTTTTAGGCACAAATCAAGAAACTGCATTTAGTTAAGGTGAAAATTAGATTCTGGGTAAGAACCTACAGTGAGCAGAGGCATCAGCGGAGTGCACTTGAACAATTATTAATGTTGTTTAAAATGCATCATAAAACCTAAACCACAGCATTTTAAGATGTTCAAAACCACTTTTTTTATTTAGTTCTGCACACAAAAATCCTGTTCTCATGGTAGATAAGTCCATCCACTACATTAACCAGCATTCTGCTGCAGGACAGTATGAACTGATGACACTCCTGCTGTGGCAAAGGCAGTTGTCATCATTAGTAGGGATTCTCAGCTACATAGATATGCCTGAGCAGAGGTCCTGAGGAGTTGTTGCAGCCCTGTGCTGGCACAAGATCTGTATATGAACGAGCAGTGTTAAGATCAAGGCTTGTATCAGAATTATCTTTGTGGATCATGAATTAGAGCTTTGACATGTTCCTGTGCAACTTGATCTAGGTGATCCTGCTCTGGCAGGGGAATTGGACTAGATGATCTTTGGAGGTCCCTTCCAATCCCTAATGTTCTGTGACAAATAAGTAGGAAGTATATTTCATATCCAGTTCTGCATACCCCAAGGTAAATTTGAATTTGCATTAGACTAAACAAAAGGCATTCTTTAAATGTCTTTTTTTGGGTTTCATTACGTGTAGGTAAGGTGGGGCTGTAAGGGTGTGAAATAGTAAGAAGACAGAGAAACGCCGAAGTATTTAAGTACATATATACTCTTGTTGAAAGAGAGAGAGAGGTATGCCTTGATTAAAAATTCTTATTCCTTTCCTTATTGAGCAGGTCAGCTTTTTAATCTTCAACTATATTATTCATCAGGAACATCTAATGAGGCCAGGATTTGCTCCTGTAGGATTAATTTTTGCAGATAGGAAAACTGTGTTGTCAATGTCATTTGATTTATTCAAAAATATGAGTGAATGGGCTATAATTTGTAAGGGGAACTGTAATGGTCATAAAAAAGAAAATGTTTAATTTCAGCTTCAGCTTTTCCTGGCATGAAACAAGAAACATCTGCAGGAGTCATTAGCTCATCGCTTAACAATACATTAGCCTAAGTCAGCAACAAAAGTAAGCAGTGGATTAACTTTGTCCTCACTAGTGGTGTCATTTGGATCAGACTTAGTTATATTAAAACTACAGACCCTGACCAATGTAGTAGAAACAAAGTAATCAAATATATCAGTTGGAACAAGCTGTGGATGCATCCACAGCACTCATCCCTTGGCCTCTCAGGGTGGAAGAAGGGACCTGAGCACTTTCAAAGAATCAGCAATCCAGAATTAAATAGATTAATTATGTTTCAAGTGTTGCAACTGAATGTATGAATGCCCTAAGACCATGGAATAAAAAGTTTCCAGAAATAAAAAGAGTGTGAATCTTACAGTATCAGGCTATAAATAGTGATACTCTTTGGAACAGAGATTAGTTGAGCATTTCTTTCACGGATCTTACAGTTAAATACAGAATGAATTAAATTGCACAGATCTTGTCTGCCCTTATGGAAATCAAACAGCAGTACTCTTAGAGAAGCACCCAACTGCAGTGCAGGAAAAGAAATACTAAAACTGCAATAATTTGGTTATTCATAGTTGAATTAAATGGCATCTGTTTTGGTTATAATTTCGTTTGCTACGAGATTTAATTTCATGCTCCATCTGTAACAAACAGTATTGTAGTCATGTTTCTCATGAGCTGTGCTCTCTCAAAAAAGGTCTGTAGGAACTCCACCGTTTTTCATCTTGGCAGCTCTACATTGCACCTCTGATATTTTGCCTAGCATTTGCCTTTCTTTGCAGGTTGTCTTGTCCACTTCAGCTCTATAGGGCTGCTTGTCCTGTGAGACATGTGATGTTCCTTTGGCCTGACCAAGAGTACAGTTATATTTTCCATACTGAAGTCGCTTAGCTTGTTTGGACTGGTCACCCTGGAAGCTCAGAAGCCTCCTGGTTAAGTGTGAGAGGAGAGGAGGCTTGTAGATGCAACTTAAGAACTCTGGTTTATTTGCACATTTACATTATCACATCTGGAATCTTGCGTCCAGTTCTGGGACCCTCAGTTCCAGAAGGACACAGAATTGCTGGGGAGTCCAGTGCAGAGCCACAAAGGTAATGAAGGAAGTGAGACATCTCCCTGATGAGGAGAGGCTGAGGAAACTGGGTCACTTGAGCTTGCAGAAAATGACACTGAGGGGTGACCTCATTAATATTTATAAACATGTGAGAGGTGGGTGTCAGGAGGAAGGAGCCAGGCTCTTCTCACTGTCACCTAGTGATAGGGCCAATGGGTGTAAGCTGGAACAGAGGAGGTTCCACATCAATATGAGAGGGAATTTCTTCACGGTGAGGGTGACAGAGCACTGGAACAGGCTGCCCAGGGCAGTTGTGGAGTCTCCGTTTAAAACCCACAGGTCACAACATTAATGGGTGAGGGGCGAGCAGCTGATGTTATTTACCTGGACCTGAGCAAAGCCTTTGACACTGTCTCGCACCACATTCTGGTCTCCAAGCTGGTAGAGCATTGGTTTGATAGGTAAAGAACTGGCTTGATGGCCACACCCAGAGGGTGGTTGTTGATCCATGTCCAAGTAGAGGCCAGTCACAAGTGGTGTCCCTCAGGGATCGGTCCTGGGACCAGTCTTGCTCAGTGTCGTTGTCGGTGACATGGACAGAGGCATTGAGTGCATCCTCAGCACGTTTGCTGACAACACCAAGATGTGTGGCGCAGCAGACATGCTGGAGGGAGGGATGCCATCTAGAGGGACCTGGACAGGCTGGAGAGGTGGGCACAAGCCAACCTCATGGGGTTCAACAAGACCAAGTGTAAGGTCCTG
>JAOXOE010032764.1:0-10741 GCA_028565055.1 Phoeniculus purpureus
ATTAGGGATTGGAAGGGACTTCAAAAGATCATCTAGTCCAATCCCCCTGCCACAGCAGGATCACCTAGACCAAGTCAGACAGGAACTTATCCAGACGAGTTTTAAATGTCTCCAGAGAAGGAGACTCCACAACCCCCTTGTGCAGCCCGTTCCAGTGGTCTGTCACCCTCACTGGGAAGAAGTTCCTATTCATATTTATGTAGAACCTTCTATGTTCCAGCTTACACCCACTGCTCCTTGTCCTTTCACTAGGTGACACTGAGAAGACCCTGGCTCCATCCTCCTGACACCCACCCTTCACATATTTAGAAAGATTAATGAGTTCACCCCTCAGTCTCCTTTTCTTCAAGCCAAAGAGACAGAGCCTTTCCTCATCAAGGAGATGTTCCACTCCCTACATCATCTTTGTGTCTCTGCGCTGGACTCCTTCCAGCAGTTCTGTATCCTTCTGGAACTGAGGGGCTCAGAACTGTACACAATATTCCAGATCCTGAATTATAAGTACAAATGTACCTTGCACACACCCTAGGCATTTTGCATATTGCATTATAAGCTCATAATAAGTTTGCATGTGCCGTGTATATACTGAGCTGTTTCTCATACAGTTAAAAATCACAGCGTACGGACATTAGGGCTTTTCTTCAAGAGCCATATATTAGGTCAAGAGTGACAAGCATAATCCCCAAGTTTTTACAGATTCTTCTATCATTTCCACCCACACTATTTTCATTTATTTATTTACTGATCACTGAAGTAGGGCATTAATCATACAATGTGTAAAATATGATAAATTAAATTAAAACTGCCATTAGAAAGTGGGTTTTATTTATCTTCCTTAATTGCAAAGAATGTAAATTTATTGTTCTGAGATCTGTTCTGCATATTTATGTTCTGTCAACTTTTTTTAGTTGTATGCTTGAATAGACTGAATAACTTCTGGGCCTCCCTCCCAAGCTATTCTGTTCCATGGGGTGTGCCTTCCCCCAGGCCCAAGAACTGGAAATGTCTTCTGTCTGTAGGGCTGGTTCTGGCATGACTCTCCTACTTTATCTATTAAATGTGGTGAGATGTCAGTGTCATAACTGGATGCTATTCAGCTGTAGCGAGTTCAGTAAAACCTGCCTCTAAGTGAGTAGAGCCTTATTAACTGGTGTATACTCAACAAAGACATTTCTGCATCTCTGGGGAGAAAATCCCCCTTGATACAACACAATCTGTTCTGCAGTCCACCATGCCAAGTGTTAATTTGGCCCATATTCAGGTTAGTGCTTTGTCATAAAGTCATGAACAGGTTTATACATCTGCAACTGTGTGCAGACTGTGAAATCTGGTGAAATCATCACAAGTTTTTAGATCATTCCTCTTCCAACTATGATTTATTTTTTTATTAATAAAGAATTCAGAGATTAATCACTGCCACCATTTGGCCAGCATGATGTCATTTAGAACAGAATCTGATCTATTGCAACACAGAGTCTCCAGAGTAATTCTAAATGAGACCAGAGAGGCTTGAAAATGAGCAAAAGCATGTCTATGTAAGCAAATTTTTACTTATTCAGATCAGCAAGTGTTTAAATAATACTCAAATTCAGTTCTTCTGCTTGTATTGTTAATGTGACTGATAGATATGTTGTTATTACTTGGGGTTTTGTTTTGATCTATGCTTTGATAAGACACAAATTTGAGAAGAAGTGGAAGTAGTGGACCATTTTTTGTTAAGCTTATTTCAAGAGGTAGGGACAGGTGACATGTATATGCAAACAATGTACAGGTTCAACTTACTTGAAACTAATTGTGAGTGCAATCTGGCTCACAAAGCTCAGGAAAACAGTAGTGGTCAAGACTTTCTCTTATTTGATGGGTAACACGTTGTACTTTCTGTTAACACCTAAAGGAAACAAACACCGTTTTTCTGCAGAAATTCTGACTGGTAAAACAATGGAGGGATGAACAGAAAAGCAAACAAATTTCACCAAGAGGATGTTGGTTTTACCTTTCTCTGAACTGTGTCCAGCAACTGAATAACCATCATGTTACAGTAAGTATCTGGAACTCCTTATATCTAGACATAATCAAGTTTTTCTCTGTGTGTTTTCTAACCTAGACACAAATCAAAATGAATGAGTAAATGTAAGAGTTAGCAGAAATAGGTTTATTTTTTTTTTCTAGCAACAATTTCAATCCATGGCCTGTAAACCCTGGCAACCTGTGGGGTCCTTCTATGGTCTCTGAGGAAAGGAGTTAATAAGGACAGCAGTCAATAGGTTTATATTTTCTCAGCATCCTCTAGAATATTTTTAGGAATCCTGAAATTACACCCAGAGTGGAATCATAATTCTCTGGACTTCAATGAAGTAATCAACACAGTCTCCCATAGCATTCTCCAGATTTAAGGTGAGCATTAGGAAAAAGGAACTTAGGAGCTCTGCACTCTGCACATTTCATACAGAGAGCTTATTGAGAAGACTTAGTAGTTTTGAGAAGTGTCTGTGCTTTTCTAGTACTCTTTATCAGAGTTAAGTTAAACCACGTAAAGGCATCCCCAAAGCAGTGTAGACATGATCCCAAGGGAAGCCAGAGGAAAGAAACTGTACCTTCCTGAGCCTTAAAGTTGCACAAGTCAAGGCAGGAGCTATGCTGCACCTTTGCATGGTGGGGGTAACAACAGATGAGCATGGCTCTGCATTATGGAGTTTTGCTGAGCATGAAGCATTCCCAATGGTTAAATGGGATGACGTGGTCAGTGAGGTGAACCAAGGAACTTAAAATCCCAACCATCTGTGGATAGCTTCTTCTGAACACACCTTGAGTATTGTGTCCAGTTCTAGGCCCCTCAGTTCAAGAAGGACACAGAACTGCTGGAGAGACCCCACACAGAGCCACAAAAATGTTCTAGGGAGTGGAACACCTCCCTAATGAGGAAAGGCTGAGGGAGCTGTGTCTCTTTAGCTTAGAGAAAAGTAGACTGAGGGGTGAACTCATTAATGTTTTTAAATACGTGAAGGGTGGGTATCAGGAGGACGGAGCTAGGCTTTTCTCAGTGTCATCCAATGACAGGACAAGAGGCAATGGGTGTAAGCTGGAACACAGGAGGTTCCACATCAGTATGAGAAGGTACTTCTTCCCAGTGAGGGTGATGGAGCACTGGAATGGGCTACTGAGGGAGGTTGTGGAGTCTTCTTCTCTGGAGATATTTAAAACCCACCTGGATATGTTCCTATGTGACTTGTTCTAGGTGATCCTGCTCTGGCAGGATGGATGGATGATCTTTCGAGGTCCCTTCCAATCCCTAATGTTCTGTGATTCTGTGATTCTGTGAAAGAGCTGTGACCTTGAAGCTGGTGGCTCAATCTGCCTTATTTGGTGGTACACAGGGCTACAGCATTGTGTGATTCCTATTTGGATCCATCGTTTAACATGTTGTGCTGGTTAAGACACTGAAACATGAGGTCAGATATATCATACTGCTCAGAGACCTGTCCAGCCTGACCTTCAAAATTTTCAGAGATGGGGCCTCTATCACCTCTCTCGGCAACTTTGTCTACTGCTTTACTACCCTCACTGTAAAAAGTTTCTTCGTTGTGTCTAGTCTACATCTACTCTCTTTTTCTTAAAACCATCAACCCTTGTTCTGGAACAACAGGATCTAATAAAAATTCTGTCCTCATCTTTCTTATCAGCCCTCTCTAAGTACTGAATTGCTACAATAAGGTCTACCTTGAGCCTTCTTTTCTCCAGGCTGAACACCCCCAACTCTACCAGCCTTTCCTCATAGCAAAGGTTTTCCATCCCTTTCATTATACTTGTGGCCCTCCTCTGGGCTTCTCCAACAGGTTCACGTCCTTGTTGTGTTGCGGCCTTCAGAACTGGACATAGTACTCCAGTATTGTTGAGGTGCAGTCTCAACAGAGTGGATTAGAGCATCAAAATCACCTACCTCATCCTCCTAACCACACTGCTAGACACACAGCCCAGGACACAGTTGGTTTCTGGGCCGCAAACACATATTGCTGCCTCACATCCAGCCTTTCATCCACCAATATTCCCGAGACCTTTTCTGCAGCAAAGCTCTGAATCACACCATCCTCCACCTTGTATTGATATTGGGAACTGCCCTGATTCAGGTGCAGGACTTTGTACTTGGCCTTGTTAGACCTCATGATGTTCGCATGAGCCAACTTCTACAACTTGTCCAGATCCCTCTGGACAGATCATATCTCTGTGGCACACCGACTGCACCACTCAGCTTGGTGTCATCTCTCCAGTTTAGACAGAAAGATATTGAGGGAACCAAGGGTTTACAAAAGTCAAGTGACATCCATAGCTCTTCCTTTATCCACTGAGGTAGCTACCGCATTGTCAAAAGCCACTAGATCAGTCAAGCAGGACTTGCACTTGGTGAAGTTGTGCTGACTGTCTCAAATCACGTCTGTGTCCTTCAGGTGCCTTAGCACAGGTTTTGTGGGGCACAGAGGTGCAGCTGACAGATTGGCAGTTCCCAGGGTTCTCTTTTCTAGTATTTTCAAAAAGGAATGAACGGTTTCCAGTCACCAGGGACTTCACTTGCCAGGGCTTTTTAAGTATCATAGAGGTTAGTTTGGCAACTACCTCTGCCAACTCCTTCAGGAATCTGGGATGCATCTTATCAGGTCCTACAAACCTGTGTACGATTTGGTTTCTCAGGTAAGCATAGATCTGATTGTCTCCTACAGTGGAAGGGATTTTGCTGCCCCTAGTCCCTGTCTTGTGGTCCATCAGCTCAGGAGGTGTGAGGAGTAAGGTTGCCAGTGGAGACTGAAGCAAAGAGACTGTTGAGTACCACAGCTTTCTCCTTATCCATTGTTACCAGTTTGCTCACCTTGCTCATCAGTTCTAGCTGCATCTTAGCCTTTATGACTCCATCCCTACACTGGTAGTGTCCCTGTACTCTTCCAGAATACCTGTGGCTACTTCCATTGCCCAGGCATTTCCTTCTTCCCCTTTAGTTTGACCAGCAGGTCTCAACTCTGACACAGCTGTGCTTGAGTTCTTACATCTGGGGATCAAGATTTCTGTCACTTTGTCGAAAGTGTCCTTAAAGATTTTCCAGCTCTATTCTGCTCTAAAAGACTCTCCCCAGGTAGCCTACTGACTAACTCCTTGAGGAGATGGAATTCTACATTCTTAAAATTCAGAGCCCTGACTTGACACTTTGCCTGACTCATTCCCCTCAGGACTGTGAATTACATGGGTGTATGATCACTGCATCCCAGGCTGCCTCCACTCTTGACATCATAGATGAGCTCCCTTGCATTGGTGACTATCAGGTACAGTATCACATCCTCTCTGGCAAGGCTGTCTATTTCCTTGACTAAGAAGTTAATCCCCAGTGTGTTCCAGGAGTCTCGAGGATTGCCCAGACAGCAGCGTCTGGAAACGAAGTTATGTAAACCTACAGATCAAGCTGACCTTAGCAAGAGTTGGGATATCATTGAACAGCAGTGGCAGAACTACTTGGCCACCACATTTTGCTCATTTACAGCATCTAAATACTGGAAACATGGAACATTTATGGGGATTAACAAGAGAGTGGAGCTGTTGGAAGATCCAGAACTAATCAGAATATCAAGATGGCGCAGCAGCAGATTTGTCGGGGCTGCTTCAGCTGGAGAAGAGCTTTCCTGATTAAAGTACTTCATGTACTGCTAGTGTAGTTAGACTAGCAGAGCTTCTCCCATAATCACTCAAATAATGTACATCAGCAGCAGCCTTGAGTATAACAGCAGCAGCCTTGAGTATAACTGGACTAAATCGACAAAACAATTCTTAAACTACTTCAAGTTATGGCAGCCAAATTCCACATACCTGTTAGAAAATTGAGACAGCATAGTTATTATCCAGTAGCCTGAGTGTTCTGGTACTGACAAATATATTCAGTTATTTCATTTTTAATTTGCTGAAAATTCTTGGCAGACTACAAAACATACTCCATTTCCAGACTGAGTCACTACCACTTGGGGTAGGCGTCAGATAAGTCACCCTGCTTCACAAGACAGCTTTCAACACCGACTGTATTTTTCTTTGCATTGTTAAGATCTAACTACTGTAGGGTGAGGGCAGACTGCTGTTTTCGAGTTGTAATGGTCTTTTTATTATGTCAGGAGTAGGATGTATTCTCCGCTCTTATAGCACAGTTTTCGTAATATAAAAAAGTTGCTGACAATACAAAGATAACTGCATTATAATTTCATTTTACACAACACCTGAATTTTATTTAATTGATTTTCTCACAATTTTATTAGACTAGTGTCATGGGTTAAATCCTGACATGACTTGACAACTTAGGGAAGCAGCCAGATTCCATCACAGGACCAACACAAGAACCAATAGATATCCCTTCTCCTTGGCAATAAAAATGGCATGCAAGAGTGCTGAACATCCTCTTTCATCTCAAAGCCAAGCATCTTCCACTGCTTCTGGTTGCTGATTCCTCCTTGCCATGTGGTCTTGGTGAAAATATTATCTCTTTACATCCTTCCTCTTATAATCCCTTCCTTTCCTCCCCTGCTTTTTACCCTTGTATACTCCAAATGGCAGCTATGAAGGAACAGAAAGCGAAGAAAAAGAAAACATAACAAAGATAAAATAAGGTGAGGAGTTACAATGGATAAGAGAAAAGGAAGAAGAGAAAAAGAAGAAAATTGATAGATATGGTGATAAAATGATGTGAAGACTGCATCAGGAATGAGGAAAAGTAAATTGCAGTGGAGGAAAGGAAGGAGTTTGTAAGGGGCTAGAAGCACTGTATGCCTCAACATTGCTGGCAGAACAGATGCAATGTAATACCAGCCACAGCAACCAAGTGCACACCCTGTTGCCTCAGAGCACAAGGCCCCAGGTTCTCTGGGCAAGTGCCTGGAACCTGAGGTTGGCTGAAAAACTCTCAAGAATTTTGCAGGACCTTCTAGAGGTCATGCATACTGGGCATGCATCCCACCACTGAGTAGGAGGCCTGGGCATGCAGTGTGGCTCCTAAAACATTATGAAAAGCAAATACCAGCAAAGACCCGTTGCAGCGTTCTCCCATTGGACCTGAAGACTAGTTGGAATGACTCACACCAGACTAATGGGATATCACAGATCTGCAGTGATTACCTCTCTCTCCCTCTCTTTCTCTCTCTCTCATTCTTTCCTCATTTCACATGTTAAATAAAGTGATTTAGGACTTGATTCTGCTTTGAGTCTTAATTCTGTTTCTGAGAATATACAAAACCTCATCAATTGGATATCACTCAGGAGTTGAGCCCAACCACTCCTACCCACCTAGAATTGTCTGAAGTTAGTGAGAAAGCAAGGGAGTTTAACAGATTGTGACAATGATTCACACCAGCTGTTCTGCAGGAGTACCTGCAGCTGTGATTATTTTCATGTCTTATTGTACAACGGTACAATCTCTGATTCAATATGCAAAGTCCTGTTAATTTCAAACCAGCTTTGCTTATTATTTTTAAAAAGAAAAAGAAATAATTTTAGTTAAGCCATTATAATGTAACAACTTTTCTACTGCAGCCAACATAAAGGCCTTTATGACATCATCGTATTTATTAATGCAGGAGGAAACTCTGCTATGGAGTAGCATACTTAGGAACCATTTGACTACTGTGGTGGGTTCAAGACCACAATTAAAGATAAGGGAAAAGAAAACAAAGCAGTTAGGTCTCTATGAGATCTCGGATAAATCTGCCAGACAATGGATAGCTTAGGGAAACTGGAAGAGGGTTTATTAACTCTGTGTACAGAAAAGAAGAAAAGGTTAAGCAAGTTAGTGCAAACTGCAAACTGTGTCACAAACGCCATCACATATTCTGAGAAACATACAATGGGAGATCGCTTGGGTCTTTTTTCACATCAGAGATCTGCAGGAAAAAGAGCATATCAGTCATGTAGAGATGAGTACCACCACCCTCTCTATTATTCATGCATCACCCCTGTCTACAGTACAGCGGCACCCAGAACTGCATCCCTCGGTGCAGGAGACATGCTTTCAGACAGATATCCCAGACCCAAGGTTTTAAGGATTTTCAAGTCCTTCTGCTTTCTTCAGCTAAGCACGGATGAATTCTCCCCAACACCAAGCACCCCCCAGTCTTTCTCAGTGGCAGAAGTGACCAATAGTCCCTTCCTGACCAGGGCTCTCTAAAATGGTGGCGGCCTCAGGGCCCTGGCCAAGCACGGGACCCGAGATGGAGACCAACCGCACGGCTGCGTCAGCAGGGCCGCACCCCCACTCTCTGCACGTGGCCGAGAGGGTTTTCCAGGACCCTCTCCTGTCCACTTTCTCTCCTCCTGTCTCAGCCCCAGGAGGAAGAAAGAGGAGTTCCTTAGCTCACCGCGAGGCTGAAGGTCTGCTCCTTGGAGGGAGGTGGTGGTGGTAGATCTGCACCGACGTCTTGCTTCTCCGGTCCGTGGCATCAGATCCGGACCGGGGCTCTGCATTCTGCGCCGGAGTCTGCGCCAGGCCAGGGCTGTCTTTGCCATGCCATGGTTGTCCCTGCTGGTTACAGGAGCGGAGTGGACTTGACCCCATGAGCCCTCTCCATCCTGGGGCAAGGAGCTGCTGGAAGCCAGCTTCCCCACACCACTGCCCCGGGAAGGGGTGTGGGGATTAGCATGACCATGTAGCGGGTCTTTCTCACCATGAACTTCTGAACTCGGAATCCCCTGCAAACTCAGAAGGCTTCTTGCTCATTAAGGAGTGCATATGTTTCTTTTATCTTTATTTTAACCTTCACCATTGGACAAAGCATACTTGGCCCGGCTCGCTATCTTGTTCAACGCTTATTCGCCTCCTTGGTGTCAGATTTAATGAATAGCAACTTCATAAGCTCAAGGTTTATGCTCACTGCTTAATCAGCAACTGTTTTTTCTTTTTGTTTTTTTTCTAAGTTCAGAGTAATGCTGGCCCATTAGTCAAATGTTAAACGTTCCATCCTTAAAAGCTTTTCAAAACCAATGTTCTCTGTTGTCATTGTCCTGGAATTTGATACTGCTTTGCAACAATAGCAACAAAATTCATTGCATATTTCTCAGCTTTAGGGAGGAATATCTTTGCTGTAAAATGGATTTTTTTCTTGTGAATCAGAAAAAAAGTGGGTTTTTTCATAAAATATTATATATGAAATATTGCTGACATTTTCTGATTAAATAACATCAGATATAATTTCACAGATGGCTTAAGGTAGTTTAAGTTTCCTGCTAATGTTGTCTATATCTGAAAAGAGAATGACAGTGTAAGAGACAGCAACTTTCCTTTTGAAGCACAAGACGTAACAATAACATCTATGTAATTTCCAGACGGAGATAGTTCTGCATACATACATCTGTCTCTGGATCACTGCTTACAGTACAAAATGTGTCTACAATAAGCAAACAGCTTCTTCATGAAACATTTTCAATTGTATTAAAAATCAGATCAACACTCTGTCTCTCTTCTGCTGCAGACTGTAACGGTCCCCTTGTAAAATGGCTGCTGATCTCTGCAGAGAGGAGCTCTCAAGCAGAAAGCAGCAGCACACCAAAAGCAGAAGCAGTCATAGTGGTGTAAGTCACACTTGCTAAATACAAATAGCAGGAGTTTCCATACAGTTGTATTTCAGTCCAAATTTCCAGCACTTGAGGGGGTTATCCTAAGTTACAGAGAATGTGTTTATGTGAGCATGATATCCAAACTCAGCGTTTATACCTGAAGTTTTATTGCTCAAGCCCAGTGAAATTATTTATTGGTGTTTGCTATTGGTTCCAAAAGCCTTGCAGGTGTTGGCTTTTTTGTCAGCTTCAGAATACAGTGAGATGTCAAACGTAATAATTCATACAGCTCCTGCTTGCAAGTAGTTTGCCAGTAGAAGAGCTATTGGACTGTATTATTATGCTATTTCCATCATCAAATGAAAAAAAGTAAAAATGCTGTAGGGGATCGTCCTCTCCAAACAGATGGTAAATATTTCTGAGAAATGCAAAGTGGAGTGGTACAGCAGCACAGACTACTACAGAGTTTCATGGTCATTGCTATGTTCTGTGCTAGCAGTTACGCTGGTAGTTGCTTACAGAACTTATCAAAAGTTGGAGTCCTGTTGGAATGAAACAGAAACTTGATTTGCACATGACTTCAAGTCACTAACGAGATCTAAACTTCTGTAAGCAATTTTGGCATCTGCTGTCTATTGTTGACAATCTTGTTTGAGCACTGGAATTTCAAGGTTTCTGTTGATGGGAAGCGACAGAAACAGTAAGAATTCATGAAAAAAATGCTTGGTGTGTGCACACGTATATATGTAAACAATCCAAGCTCCCTATTGCATAAGTCTGTTGAGAGAAGGCTTGGAGTTTGCTCCCACTGATTTTGGCAGAGACCAGTGTCAGCTCTGTCACAGCTTGGTTAAGTGCTGCCATTGACAGCAACCAAAGCTGTCATGTCAGGCAGTGAACCGTGCAAACCCGTATCCCCACGGCCAACAATGTGGATGGCAATAATCTGGCTTTAGACAGCTGGGGGAAGAAACTCTTGAGATTTTCTGAAACTCATGGCAGTTGCCAACATCTGCCAGAATCCTGCTTTTAAATATCCCATTGGAAGGGTAAAAAGAGCCTCCACTCCTTACTGGACCAGGAGGGGAACACCAGAACCAATGACGAGGAAAAGGCTGAGGTCCTGAATACCTTCTTTGCCTCAATTTTTAACAGTGAGGAGGGAGGAGTTCAGGGC
>JAOXOE010032765.1:0-10741 GCA_028565055.1 Phoeniculus purpureus
CCTGTGTGACTTGGTCTAGGTGATCCTGCTGTGGCAGGGGGATTGGACTAGATGATCTTTTAAGGTCCCTTCCAATCTCCTAATCTTCTGTGATTCTGCGAATGATTCTGCTTCTAAGAAATGCAAATAGAAATGCAAATAGTGAAGCCTCCTGAGATCTTTAATAGGGTTGTTTTAGGGTCATTGTAGCCCACGGAGAGAATAATCATAGAATCTTGGAATGGTTTGGGTTGGAAGGGACCTTGGATATTTGCATCACTCAGAAGATAGCAGTTTTGCTGGTGAAGCCTCCAGTAAATCCAAGCTGAGCCCCTGAGTGAGTCTTTGGTCCAGAGGCACTTGGGGCTTGGGCAGGTTGACCAGATGTTCTGCAGAAGGCATCTTAGATGCTCTTCTTCTTTGCTTGAAGGGCACCTAGATGGTATTATTTCTATCTTAAACATCCAACCACTACAAACTGGAAGAGATTCAGTATTAGTTGGGGGGATTCAGGCAGGATCTTGAACCCATTCATAAACCAGCTTTAGTTTGAGCTGGCCTGGGTTTGTTTGGATTTTATTGGTGTTAAAGCCACAAGAAGGTGGCATGTTTTCCCTGTTTTGAGGTAGGAAACCCCAAATTCTGGGGGTATGAATCATATATATATATATATATATATATATATATATATAAACATAAATTGAGTCTCAGCTGTGCCAGGGCCTGGTTTTGCCCTACAAACCAGGATGGGGAATGTGGGTTATCCTGGGACTTCTTCTCTCCCATCTAACAGACTAAAAGAAAAGTCTGTTGTCATATAATAAGTCATTTATATAGAAAATAACACTTATATGTTAGATCTATCAACTCTCTATCCTACTGAATACACAGAATTCTCTGAATACACAGAATTCTCTAATGTTCTGCTTATATTCTGTATATATTATATTTCTTTTCAATAATTCCATTTATCCATCATATTTATTATATGTATGGGATATATGCAATAATTACTGTACTAATATATAATAATGATATATGTACATATTTTGTAATAACATAGTATAATATTTAGATCTATAATATCTATTCCATATATTCCATACATATTATGTATATAGAATATATATTCATTAATGTAAAATACTAAAAATAACAGTATTTTCCAGGCCTAATATCTCTGTCAGTTGTCGTTTTATCTTATTAAAAATATTTGTTTCATTTCTTTATTGAATATATTTAGATATTATTGAATAGATATAAAATTCAATATATTCATCTGTATTCAATGTTCTCTAGAGATGATTGATAGATAATAGTCTATAGATTTTTATATATAATTATCTAAATATTGTATAATCTATAGACTATATATTTCAATACAGTTATTCAATATATTCAATTTCCTTTACAATCAGCAACTCAGGCTGTTCCTCTCCTGCAGGCTTGGGAGCCACCTTGTAGGAACCGATGGCTTATAAGACTATATGATCTTTAAAGGTCCCTTCCAACCCAAAACATTGATTCTATCAGTCTGTGATTCTGTAATTAATCTCATTTTGACTGGAAGGACCTTTAAACCTTTTCCAGTCCAACACCTCTGCCCTGAGCAGGGCCATCCCTAACCAGAGCAGGTTGCTCAGAGCTCCAAGGTCTAACCTGCCTTGGGATGTTTTCAGAGATGGGGCTTCTCCCACCTCTCTGGGCACAATAGAGCAGAGTCCTATGGCCATGAGAACCTTTCTCCATGTCCTCCAGCCAACCTTGGACTTGCAGAGCTTTGCTGAGTGCTACTGGGAAACCCATGGGCTACTCTGATGTCCCTCCTGCCTTTGATACCTTCAGACAATGCCACCACCACAACTCTTCCCAAACAACCCCATTTTATAAAATTCCAGACTGGGTGCTCTTCACCACATCAGTTTCACAAGGACCAACCCATTGGAAAAATGGGAAGTAGAGGGTCAGCATCTTCTTTACATCATCCTCATCCTACTGGACATCTATCTGAGCTCAACAGCCAGTGCCTGTCACTCTAAGAAACTAAACTTTTCCATTTGGGGGGATTTTTTCTTAATTTATGGCTTGTGTCTGTGTCCAGGAAATGCCTCTCCAGGCTTTGCCTTCTGCTTATGGGATCCTCACAGTGTCTTCATTTCCATATCAGCGACACTAATGCTTTGGTTAGATCCATTGGGGTAATAGCATTAGTAGCACACGTTGGCCTAATAGCAAATGAGAGATCTCATTTGCATAAACAAATTACTCTTTGGATTAGCTCTCAAGGAAGGGAAAGCGATGGAGACTTGAGGAGATTTCATTTGCCTGCCACTGACAGTTGTTTGTCCAACTACGATAGACTAGAAATGAACTGGGATGGCTTTATGCCAGTTTGCGGGATGGTGGATTGTGAACTGGAAGGGTCTTTGCTAGCATCTGGGCTCTTCTAGGATCTATTTGTCCCCAGGGTGTCACTTTGGAGCTTAATGATCCGTCAAAATATTCTTCTGGGTAGCACTAAACTCCCAACTTGTCACTGTCCTGCTCCCCTGCTGGTGGGTTTGAGAGTGGCAGGGAGAGATGAGGAGGTGGAGAAGGGTTCCCAGTGCTACATGCTTGACCCCAATTGGGTCACAGCATCCACTGTGGGTGTTATATAGGGAATGACAGTAGCCTGGGGCAACTCATCCCAAACAGAGATGTATCAAAACCTTTGCAAGAGTCAGATTTGCCAGCAGCATCCTGGCTTGTATCAGCACTGGGATGACCTGCATGACAGTAGTATTGTCCTCTTGGACTGGGCACTGTCGAGGCCCCACCTTGAATCCTGGAGTCAGACCTAGGCTGCTCACTTGCTGCCAGAAGGACATTGAGGAGCTGGACTGTGGTCAGAGAAGGGCTATGAAGCTGGGGAAGGGTCTCGAGGACCAGTGGAGGCCCTGGAGGAGCCCAGGGGAGGTTGATGTTGGCCCTGAGGAGCAATTTCTGCCCCATGAGGGTTGTCCATGCCTGGTCTAGGCTGCTCAGAGCTGTCAGTGAGTCCCTGTGTCTGGAGAGGTTGCAAAGCTGTGGAGATGTGGGGTGAGAGCCAGGGTTAGTAGAGTCCTGGCAGTGCTAGGGCACTGGACTCCATGACCTTCCAACCAAAACAGATTTCTGATTCCATGAGGTACCCTAAAACAGAGTGTAGGGTCAAATACCTTTCCTATGTCCCAGCAGGCTGCAGTTGGTTGGGGTCTTGACTTTTATCGCTTCTCCTGAGTCCTTTATGGTTGTTTTTGGGTGGAAAACACAGAGAATCAGCTTCTCTGTCTATAGCAAGAAGTTCCTCCCTGCATCACCTCCATCCTCAGGCAGCTGAAGGTTCCCATATGAAGCAGCAGCCTGTTGTGATCTCTTCCCCCATTTGGTTTCACCTTGACTTGTTTTTTCTCTTGCAGATCACCACTCTTGAACCAGTCTCGCCCATCACCTCAAAGTGGCAAATCCCAGCACATTCAGCAGCGATGGAGGAGCAAAGGCTATTGCTGCATTGGTGGAGTCTTGTACCGAGTGTCAGCCAATAAACTCTCCAAGACCTCCAGCACCCCTGGCCGGGGCAGAGACTTGAGCACCAAAAGCCCTGGCAGAGCAGGTGAGCAATGAGAATTTGTCCCCATCTGCATCTAAAATTCATCAGCTTTGAGGGTGGTTTTTAGCTGCTTAATCCCAACTTAACCTCTGGCCTCACATCAGCCCAGACTCAGTGGTGATAGGGCCAAAGCAGATCCCTCCAAGAAAAGTAATGGAGAAGAAACAAAAGATCTAAGAAAATTGAGGGTTTTTTCGTAAGTCAGGCTTAGCTCAAGCTCATAGAGATGCACCATTACACTCATTCCTGGTTCCAAACCAGATCAGCTTCAAACAGTGCTGCAAGGTTGAACGTGTTTGAGTTGCATCTAATATTGACCTAAGAAAAGTTGTGAGGATTGTTCTGCTCTTAACCATGGACCAGGCACTTCAACACAGTTTAGCATGAATTAAATTTGTATTGCAACTCTTCCGCTCCTTGATCACAGAATCATAAAATTATCCAGGTTGGAAAAGACCACCAAGTCCAACCATGAACCCAACTGTCTCAAGCCCACTGCTAAACCATTGCCCTAAGCTCCAGATCTACATGACTTTTGCCTCGAATCTGGCTCTTAGACAAGTCCAAGTTTTTAACTGGGCTTGAAGTAGTTGAGTTTCATCTTGAGGTCAGATATTGTGGTGTTACAGACAGGGTTTTGGGTTGTTCAACTATGGGCTGCTGTATGAGATGCCTGGCCTGCAGGCAGGAGGTGGGATGCGCCTGTCCCAGAGAGGGGAAAGAATTTTGGGGCAGGAGTTAGCAGGGCTCATTGACAGAGCTTTAAACTAGGTATGAAGGGGGAAGGGGAGACAACTAGCTTAGCTAGTGAAAACCTAGTAGCTCAGCACCAGTGAGGCAGTGTGGCATGACAGATAACAAGAAGGGCTATCACCTCTCAATATTGAAAACGGTACTTGGCTCCCTCCCTGAAATGTTTATACGCTGATGCATGCAGCATGGGCAATAAACAGGAGAAACTGGAGGCCATTGTACAGTAGGAAACTATGATATGGTAGCCATTACAGAAACTTGGTGGGATGACTCACACAACTAGAGTGTTGCAGCTGATGACTATCGACCTTTCAGAAGGGATAGGCAAGGAAGAAGAGGTGATGAAGTAGCCCTCTATGTTAGAGAGACATATGAAGCCATACACATGAATGCAGGTGAGGATACAGTTGTGTCATTGTGGGTAAGAATTAGGTGTAAAGCCAGCAGGAGAGATACTGTGGTGGGAATCTGTTACAGACCACCCAACCAGGAGAAGGAAACAGATGAAATTTTTTACAGGCAGTTGGGAGAAGTTTCATAGTCACTGCCGCTTGCGCTGCTGGAAATATAACATAGCAGAGAGAGAACAGTCCTGGAGGTTCCTGGAGTGTGTGGAAGACAACTTCCTGTCACAGCTGGTGAGGGAGCCAACCAGGGAAGACGCCTTCTTGGACCTGCTTCTTGTGAACAGGGAAGATCTTAAGTGACGATCACAGGGAATATCCCTGTGAGCAGAGAGAAGTAAAGGTTGGAGGTCATCTAGGGCGCAATGATCATGAGTTGATTGAGTTTTCAATCCCTGGAAAAACAAGGAGAGGGACTAGTGAAACCGTTACCTTAGACTTCCGGAGGCTGAACTTTGTCCTGTTCAGGAGACTAATTGACAAAGTCCCTTGGGAGGCTGCCCTAAAAGATATAGGAGTCCAGGAAGGCTGGACATACTTCAAGAGGGAAGTCTTGAGAGCACAGGAGCAGGCTGTCCCCATGAGACAAAAGATGAGTAGGCCGGGAAGGAGACCAGCTTGGCTAAGTAGGGATCTTTGGCTGCACCTCAAGAACAAGAAAAGAGACTATGGCCTCTGGAAGAGGGGGTAGGCCTCTCATGAAGACTTTAAGGATGTAGTTAAACTCTGCAGAAAGAAAATTGGGAGGGCCAAAGAACAGCTAGAGCTCAACTTAGCTACAGTTGTTAAGGGTAATAAAAAAAATTTCTATAAATACATTAATAACAGAAGGAGGACTGGGGAGAATCTCCATCCTATTTTGGATGCAGAGGGAAACCTAGTAACAGAAGATGCGGAAAAGGCTGAGGTGCTCAATGTCATAGCCTCAGTAAACAAAGGCAGAGCTACAGACAGCATCTACCTGGACCTGTGCATTCGACACTGTCCCACACAGCATTCTGATCTCTAAACTGGAACAATACAGATTCGATGGATGGACCACTCATCGGATAAGAAGCTGTCTGGATGGTTGCACCCAGAGTTCTGCACCTTAATCTGCACCCACAAACCCTCAATTCTCTCTTCAGCTGCCCCGGACAGAACTCAACACATTCCAGTTACTCTTTCACATAAAGAGCTACTCCACCACCTTGCCTTGCTGACCTGTCCCTCCTGAAAAGGACATAGCCGTCCATGAACACATCCAGTCATGTGAGCTGTCCCACCGTGTCTCTGTAATTGGCACCAAACTATAATCACCTGACTGAACACAGATTTCTAACTCCTGCTTGTTCCCCATGCTGTGTGCACTGGTGTACAGGCATTTCAGGGAGCGAGCTGGGTGCTCTGATTTTACCCTAAGATGGTGGGAGACATTATGGTCTTCGTCAAGACTGGAGTGATGCGCCACTGGTGCCCACCCAGCATCAATCCCACCCCCCTTCAAATCTAGTTTAAACCCCTCTGCATGAGCCCTGCCAATTCCTGTTCCAGAACCCACGTGTAACTGTCAGGTCTGGTGTCTTATAAAACCAGCCATTATCAAAGAACCCAAAGCCCTGCCTGTAGCACCAGTCTCATAGCTAGACCAATGGCATCCTGGGCTGGATCAGAAGGGGGTTGGTTAGCAGACCGAGAGAGGTTCTCTTTCCCTTCTACTCTACCTGGGTGAAACTGCATTCGGTATATTGTGTCCAGATCTGGGCCCCTCAGTTCAACAAGGACACAGAACTGTAGAAGAGAGTCCATCACAGAGTCATGAAGATGATGAAGGGCACAGAACACCTCCATTATGAGGAAATTCTGAGGGAGTTGGGTCTCTCGCTTGGAGACTGAGAGGTGACCCCATTAATGTTTATAAATATGTGAAGGGTGGGTGTCAGTGTGATGGAGCCAGGCTCTTCGCAGTGTCATCTAGTGATAGGACGAGGGGCAATGGGTGTGAGCTGGAACAGGCTGCCCAAGGGAGATGTAGAGTCTCCTTCTCTGGAGGTGTTTCAAAGCCACCTGGATATGTTCCTGTGCAACTTGGTCTAGGTGATCCTACTATGGCAGGGGGATTGGACTAGATGATCTTTCACGGTCCCTTCCAATTCTTAATGCTCTGTAAGTCTGTGAAAGAGTTGTGATCACTGGCTCAGTGTCCAAATAGAGGTGTGTGATAAATGCTGTTCCTTAAGGGTTGGCACTTGGATCAATGCTATTTAACATCACTGTTGGTGACATGGACAGTGGAATTGAATACACCTTCAGTAAGTTTGCTGATGACACCAAACTGTGTGGTGAAGTCAACACACTGGACAGAAGGGAGGCCATCCAGAGGGACCTTGCTAGGCTCAAGAAGTGAGCTTGTGCAAACTGCATGAAGTTCAACAAAGACAAGTTCAAGGTTCTGCATCTGGGTCAAGGCAATCTCACGCATGAATACAGACTGGGGGGAGGAGAAAGGATTGAGGACAGCCCTGAGGAGAAGGAGTTAGAGGTGGGAATGGACCAGAAGTTTAACAGGAGCCCTCAGTGTGCACTTGCAGCTCAGAAAGCCAACTGTGTCCTGGGCTGCATCAAAAGAAGCAGTGACAGTTGGTCGAGGGAAGTGATTCTGCTCCTCTACTCTGCACTTGTGAGATCCCACCTAGAGTACTGTGTCCAGTTCTGGAGTCCCCAGCATAAGGAGGACATACAGCTCCTAGAAGGTTTCCAGAGGAGAGCAACTCTAATTGTCAGAGGGTTGGAGTACGTCCCCTAGGAAGTTGGAGCAAGTTGGGATTGTTCAGCCTGGAGAAGAGGAGGCCCTGAGGTGACCTTCTAGCAGCTTTTACATGGGTATGTAGTGACACAAAAAGGGGAAATGGTTTCAAACTTGAAGAGGGGAGCTTTAGGTTAGATATTAGGAAAAAATTCTTTCCTGTGAGCGTGGTGAGATGCTGGAACAGGTTGACCAAGGAAGTTGTGGCCGTCCCATTCCTGGAAGTGTTCAAGGCCAGGTTGGATGGGGATGGGGCCCTGAATAACATGAAGGTGTCCCTACCTATGCAGGGGGTTGGAATGATCTTTAAGGTCCCTTCCAACCCTAGCCATTCTATGATTCTATGAACATTATAGATCAGATGCAAATGAATATCACTGCTTTATGGAAAGGCTCTCATCCTAAAAATCTGGAAGACATGACACCTTTCATACACTGATATTCACATCAACACGCTCAAACTTTGTCTTCCTCATTTTTAACATACTCCAAATAAAATGAGAAATAGAAATAGGGATATGTAGATAAGATGCCACATTTAGGAACACAGAAGATGCTAATGGAGAAAAGTTTACAGGAACAACAAATTGCTGTGTCTATGCTGTTTTCAGTTACAGTACAGTTGGAATTAAATATTATGACATCTGGCTGCTCCAATCTATTCACTGACTTCACTGTCTAGCAATTTGGTGGTCAAGCTTCTGAGCAGCTAGTCTGTGAATGGACACCACAGCATAACATTCACCCTTTCACAGTTTTTGCAGCTAAGCTACTTCTGTTGTCTTTTTGTCAGCCTCTTCCATCTACTGGTGAAGCCACATTTCTTCTGATGGTCTCTCTCATTGCAAAGTGGTACATCACTGTTACACCACCTGGTCGATGCACACACTTTCACGATATGTTTCCACATTGGGTTTTTTTTATTGCATGTTTTCACAGGAATACTGTGGTCAATATGGTTAGGACTGTAAAGATTCTGTCACTGCTAATGGCAGCCTCTGCTTCTAAGTTCATATGTGATCTCCTTTAACTTCTCTGTAGAGCAAATTCTGAGGACAGTCTGTGTGTTCCTCCTAGTACTCACCATCCAGGGCCATGACCCTCATTTTGGTATAGTGAAGCTGACAGAGTGTACCCTTCCCCTGTGGCAAAGGAAAATGTGGCCCAGTTTTTACAAACCCGTGCACCTTAAGTAGGTCAGTGAATCATACTGGTGACTCACTGCATCATCTGTTGATTATAAGCACTTCGCTGAATGCCTGGTCTTGAAAACATTGCTACAGAGGCCAGGACTTCAGGAAACATGTTTATAGGAATGTTGGTCCTTCTGAACTTGAAATGATATGTATAAAATAATTAACCAAAATCCACAGAAAAGCAGATCGAACTCATACTCTGTTTCTACTGACCCGTGTCAAGAGAGGAAGACAGGTCACCAATTCATGTTTGCAATCTTTAGTTAGTGAGAGTTTGCATTGGATTACCCTACTGTAAGATAGTTTATCTTATGCTGCATCAATCAGAAGTCTGATAATGACCACAAGGAGCAAAATTCTCTCCTGAAGTGCTTTAAAAGAGATTTTGCTTAAATTAATAACATTTTCAAAATACACTCTTTCGCAGGTTCTGTGACTTCCTGTCTGAATCCATGCATATAAAAATATATAACTGAGATTTTCCACTGCTCTGATACGCTAAGGAACCTCGATGCAATACAGCAACTGTAGAAAGCATTGCCATGAAATTATGAAATTTGGCAATGCTGACAAACTGGAGGCTGGTTTGCTATTCTCTCAGGGTGGAGTGTGTGAGACATTGCTGGGCAGATAGTTTTGGGAATTCTCAAATTTTCAATTTGAATCGAGTTATTTAATCGATTTACTCCTTTCCCAGTAAAGAAAAATAATGCCTTGTAAATGGGTTTGGGAGCAGAACCTCTGACTTTTCTGTGCAGTAAGAACTATGGTGTATTCAGAAGGTAGAGAACCAAATAAGGCAATCTGAGTAACACAGTGAAATAGATACTGAATTTTGCAGTTCCGACCTGCCAGCTGCAGTCCTGACTGCAGCTCAGCTAGTCAAATCCTTGGGCTTTTGAACTTGTGACAAACACATCACTTCCCCTGCAGACCACTTCCACTTTTTAACAACAGGAAACTGTATCTAAAAGAGACACGTGCTTTTTGTGGACTGTCAGCCTGTGGGAAGAAATACTTCCTCTTAGATCTCAGAGCTCCCAGTCTTTTGCTTTGACATGCTGGTTTGACCACTGTATCTCCTTCCCACTGCAAAAAACCCAGCACTAAGAAAGGTCTGTCAGTGTTTACTTCTGAAATGAAAAGAAAACTCCTACAAACCAGTACAATTATGTATCTATATCTCAGTGCTTCTTTGAAGCTATACTGAGCTTGCTGCTGGGTAAACTGAAGAAGAAAGTCTATAGGTCATGGACTGGGGGTGATTATAAGGCCCTAGCAAGGTAATGTAGGGATGCAACCAGAAAAGCCAAGGCCTCCTTGGAATTAAACCTTGCAAGAGAGAACAAGGGTAACAAAAAGGGCTTCTTCAAATACATTGCAGGTAAAACTAAAACTAGAGGCAATGTAGACCCCCTGCTGAAATGAGGTGGGTGCCCTGGAGACAGAGAAAGCAGAGATACTGAACACCTTCTTTGCCTCTGTCTATACTTTTGGGGGCTGTCCTGATCTCAAAACAGAGACTGCTGAGGCTCCAGAGGACGTTGAGACAAGAGAGGAGTTTGCCTTGGTTGATGAGGACTGGGTTAGGGATAAGTTGAGCAAACTGGATGTACACAGATCCATGGGCCCAGATGGGATGCACCTGCAAGTACTAAGGGAGAAGGCAGAAGTCATTGCTAGGCCACTCTCCATCATCTTTTCTAAGTCAAGGGGATCAGGAGAGATGCCTGGGAACTGGAGGATAGCAAATGTCACTCCAATCTTCAAAAAGGGAAAGAGGAGGACCCAGGTAACTATAGACCAGTCAGCCTCACCTCCATCTCAGGAAAGGTGATAGTGTCCTAGACGTGGTCTCCAGGCACATCAAGGACAGGAGGGTCATTAAGCACAGTCAGCACGGCTTCACCAAGGGCAAGTCATGCTTGACCAACCTGATAGCCTTTTCTGAGGGCATAACCAGGTGGATAGATGATGGCAGAGTGGTGGATGT
>JAOXOE010032766.1:0-10740 GCA_028565055.1 Phoeniculus purpureus
CTCAACTTCCTCTGGGGCCTCAGCAGTCTGGGGCTTGATATCAGGACAGCCCCCAGAAGTATAGACAGAGGCAAAGATGGTGTTTAGTATCTCTACTCAACTTATCCCTAACCCAGTCCTCATCAACCAAGACAAGCTCCTCTCTTGCTTCAACTTTCTTAGAATAGTTCTGAAGATTTTTTTCCCCTTCCCCTTTCTACTAATAAGATGAGATCTGTATTCAGCTGCAGCAGTTATGTTATTTCGCTTTATTTTCAGAGGTGTATAAAGAAGAGCAGGTTATTCTTTTGGGGGAGAAGAATGTCATTTCTCCAATGCTGGTTTTCAAGTGTAACGTTTTCTGCGTTACAGAAAACTTGCAAATACCTTCTATTAGACTTCAACAGCAATCCATTTACCTCTCATGTATATTTTGCTCATTGGCTTACATGCTTATTACCCAAAACCTCTGGAAAGCTAGTAAGTTCTACTTTGTCCCAGTCATGGTATCAATACAAGGCACCAGTTCTCCTTCCCAGCAACACATTGTGATCCCTTTCCATAAAACCAGAATACACAACCAGAACTGAGGAAAGCTCCAGCTCATGTGTTCCTTTCCTTTCACTTTAACCCACATGGAATCCCCTCTTCTTCTAACGCAGTTTGCTCTAGATATTACTGAAGATAAGGCTTGCAGAGAAAGTTGATCTGTGGATCTACTCACTAGACCTGCAGGAACTGTACTGCATCCAAGAACACAGAAATTGCCCCAACTTTGAGAAAGAATATTTTTACCCTCACCGAATCACAGCAAACCTGATTTGTGTTCCAAACCAGAACACTTCACTTTGGCTAGACTCCTTCTAATGTTTGCACAGAGTGCTATCCACTTTAACCTCAGAAGTACCTAACTTCAAACTACTCCATTGCTATAATCTGGATAGAACTTAGAAGCTTAAGAAAAAAAGAAGTATATTTGTTCAGTTTGTTAGAAGATTACAGGCTACAAAGACGAGATTTTAGAGTATATGAAGAACATCACTGTATGTTAGCAACGTTGCTAAGAGTCCAAAGCACAAAAGCACTCAATTTGATTATTTTGGAGTTTGCTTCCTTTACGTAAAAGCTGTCCTGTAACAAAATGATGTAGTAGAAAAAGCTCAAGAGCTTTTCAAACTTTTTATTCTTAAATTTTATGATAAAAATGGGTGTAGTCTGTAAAACTCCCCTTCCAATGGATCCCATAAAACTCCAGAGATCCTGAAACCTCTGTGAAGATTTGGCAAACTCCTTAGGAAACACCATATGAAGCTGTTTTCTGGTTCATCTTGTTATTTCCATGCTTACATTGATGTAACGGGAAGAATGACACTTTGTATATTCCATTAGGACATGTTGAAAAGTTTAGTTCTTAGAAAAATTCATAGAGACTTTGTTCCCCAAAAAGTGGTCTCTGAAAACATCTGAAATCCTTCAGTTTCTGACTGCAACTACGATGAAACCACAAAGGCTACATCCAATGACGCTGCATGAGCAGACTGCAGCCCACGCATGAAAAGCCTTAAATCCAGCCTGGGAACATGTCAACATGCCTATTCTGGCACATGCTGCACTCAAGGTTTAAGAAGCTGTAAGCACAGTTACACGATTGAAGGTCAAAGGGAGTTACAGCTTTACTTTTTATGTTCCTCACATGCTATGCATAACCCTAGCATAAGAAGGGCTCTGGATGAACTCTGAAACTCTACATTCGGCAAAGAAGAGTACAATGGCTGCATCCACTTTTGATGATCCATACAGAATCACAGAATTATTGAGGCTGGAAAAGACTCCTGAGATCATCAAACCCAGCCTATGACCTGACATCACCACATTGGCCAGACCATGGCACTAACTGCCATGTCCAGTATTTTCTTAATCACTCCCTAGGTGACTCCACCAACTCACTGGGGAGTCCATTCTCTGTCTAATCACCCTTTCCCTGGCACAATTTCAGGCCCTGCCCTCTTGTCCTGTTGCTAGTTGCCTGAGAGAAGAGCTCGACCTCCATCTGACTACAACCTCCTTTCAAGGAGTTGGAGAGCGGGTGGAGGTCTCCCCTGAGTCTCCTCTTCTCCAGCCTAAACCACCCCAGCTCCCTCAGCCTCTCCTCATCAGACTTTCCCTCCAGTCCCTTCCTCATGCTTGTTGCTCCTCTGGACCAGCACCAGCCCCTCAATCTCTTGAAGTGAGGGGACCAGCACTGCCCTCAGTGCTTGAGGGGAGGCCTCACCAGTGCCCAGTACAGTGGGAAACACAGACAGCAAAGAGCTGCTGATGCCTCATGCTCTGACATCAGAAGGGTCTCGCTACTTCTCAGTAGCAACCTGGCTAAGGGAAATGGAACCTTCTTCCTCTTTTTCCACTTCCATCCTGATGAAAGCTGTTAAGTCCAAGACTCTTCTAGCTCACCTGAGCTGCCTTATAGAAGTGTGTTCTCTCTCTCTTATACTCTAGGTCATTTTGCTTTAAGGTCTAGATTAAGCGAATGAAGAAAATCATGTCTTCAAACTCTGGTTTTTCAGGCAAGAAGGAGGCCAGGCATCAGGGCTGTAACCTCAAACTCAACTCTTAAGGGATTCTATGTAGCCACATATTCTACAACCAGTGCTGTGCACTATGTTAGCACGATTTAATTAGTAACAAGCCCTAGAGTCTATTAGTATGTCTGATCCACCCAGGACTATTTATTACAGTTCATGTTCACTCTTCCTTTTTTTTGAGGGCCTGAGTATATTTTTTCAAAAATGATATTTCACCAGCACGTTCTTAAGCAAGCAAAATGCTTTTTGAACATTGCTCCTTTTACACCAGTTTTTAGCAGGAAATTTTTTTATAACATAAAGGTGAATCTGCTCGTCCAAAACAACAAAATCAGTATTGCACTGACACTACTGTACATGTTTAGGAGCCATTTTCCAATTGTTAATAGTGTGGCTGGGTATATTAATTCGAGCAAATCCATATTTCAAATTGTTCATCTGGAAATTTGGATTAGGAGGGAAGAAAATAGCAATTTTTATGTTTTAGAAAGCAGTACCAAATCACTAAACTCTTCAATGCTATGGCAAAAATAAAATTGTAAATTGCTTCTGGCTGAGTAGTTGTCTGTAAAGCCAAAGAGGTGGGAGTACCAAGGAGTTTGCAATGGAAACACTGAGAAACTCTTAATTGCAGTCACACTAACATGAGCTGCTATCATGAAGTAATAACATTATTCAGAAATCTTTGTTCATTACCTCATTCCTAATGCCATCTCATTTCACTTGAATTACTTGGGTCTGATGATGGGGTTAACGAGCGAGGTGGTGTTCGAGTGGGTGTGAATTAGGGGCACTGCTAAAATAGAAGCTATTTTAACAGTTCTATCTTTAATACAGTTTGAAGCTCTGTAAATTTTTTTTCAGGTGAAACACTCACACATTCCATGGCTAACACTGACTTTGGCAGAGCACAGATAATACCTAGACACAGTCATATTATATAGAGAGTATTTCAGAGGGACTTGTGCTTCTATTTCTTTTCTACCTCCATCACTCTACCCTCAAGCCTAACATAGCAGGAACGCTAAATACTTTGATTTCCTATGTTCAGAAGTTTTCCTCAAAAATTTGGATATTTACAGTGACCATGACAGAAAACATCACTAACAGATTCTCTCCCTCCATTCCCGTACTCCACAAGCCATCTTCGCATAGCGCACAGCAATCCATTACAATATGTTCTAACATCTGCCTCCTCATATGATGTACGACCTATTTGATTGACCCTTTTTAAGCTGCTCCAAGACTGTCTGTTCATTACAGTGGGAGGGTGAACAGTACTCACTGCTTCTTCAGTTAGCAACTGGGAAATATATCTCCATTACAGGAAAGACTGGGAATGTCAAGCAGGGATCCTCCTCATGTCCCTCCATATAGCGACGATCCACTCCATACTGTGCCTTCCTTTATCGCTAATTGCATGTCACATTTCAATCTAGACCAGGGAAGGTCTCTTGTGGGCCCTCCCATGTATCACTAACATATTAAACATTTCTGCCAATTCAATTTTTCCATGACAAGTATCAACATTACCCAGTGTTTGTGACTCCAGCGTGGGAAGCATGAATAATACAAGAAACCATACAGTCCTCCATTACTCAGGGACACATTTTGTTTTTGCCAAAGTCAGCAACTGTAAAATACCTCTCAACTTCTCCAGTTAATATCCTGCATAACACAGGCTTTTGGTCAAAGTGTTCACATTCACTACAATGAAAAGACCTTCTAAGGCAACATAAAAACACTTCCTAATATTACTAGATATTAAATACAATCTTTATTGTTACCATCTATCTTTCCATCATGCATTCACAACGTTACAATACTTCTGCGTCCCTGTCAACTGTCCAAAGTCATCTGGCATGAAATGGAATGAACAACGCTATGAAAAAGTAGGGAAGCAATGCACTGACCAACGCAATGGGATAGCTCCTCTTCCCAAGGAGGTAAAACACAACAGGCACATGGAAGCCACACATATTGGGTAGTTAAAAAGCTGACCGCACTGACACCAACTCAGCGTCTTTTACGAATTCTGAACACTACAGAAATACAAAGTCAGTTGGCCTTGAGGTTCTGCGTCTCACTAGCAATCACAGAAATATTCTGATTCTGTTGTTCACTGTTATTTCCAGTTAGTAAAACGGGAATTGCCTGGGCAAGTGAAAAAGGAAACTAAATCACACTAGAAAACTGACATGAAGTTGGCCTAAGTGGAGAATCCACCCAACAAGGTAATTATCCTCAACTCCCCTTATATTAAATAGAATGTAACCTGCAACTTCAGGACAGATGAATTATACAAGTTAGGCAACTACTGCAAAACCATAGAGTCACAGAATCATTATGGCTGGAAAGGACCTCCAGGATCATCCAGTCCAGTCCCCATCCCAACATCTGTTTTCCAGACCTCTCCCCAGCCTTGTTGCCCTTCCCTGGACCCACTTCAGCACCTCAGTGTCCTTCTTTTACTGTGTTGCCTGCTACTGGACCCAGTACTCAAGGTGCGGTCTCATGAGTGCAGAGCACAAGGGCACCATCACCTCCCTGCTCCTGCTGGTTACACCGCTCCTGATGATTCCCGCCCTACTGTCGTGAGTACAAACCAGAAAAAAGCACCAGCTAGTCCATGCTGGGCATGTTTATGTAGTTTTTAAAATTTTGTGTTAGCAGCTGAATTTTTTTTAAGTGAAATGTATCTTTCTCTCAAGTTCATCAAAAATACACATGTCCTTTTTTCTTGCCTCACTAGTAAGATGGAAAGTGACTTTGTCTTCCTCAAAGCTGCACAACTCATAAGGCACACACAGCTACATTTTCAGCACAGAACATGTGGGAAAGGGCATGTAACTCCCCCAAAGTTGCCTGCAAATTACTTTGGATTTGTGTAGAGAACATATACGTTAACATAAAGTAGAGTGTGAACCCAGGGAAAATGAAGACAAACACTGACAGCTGGCCAATCTTGCCCTTCTTTACTGTGTTTGCCTCAAATATAGTATGTTTGTAAGAATGTGTGAAATACTTCTGAAAATAACAGTTATACTCAATTTAGTTTTAACAAGCAAAGCAACATGCAATTTACAATCCTCTTCGAAAGAATCTGATTTACTCAAACTCATGGAGACAAGTCAGCAAACTCCCGAAAAGAGATACCTAACATATTCAAAACGTTTTGGAACATGAGTGTTTCATCCTGATTTATTTTCTACATCCAAGGTTGCACTGATTCGATACGATAATTTCTTTTTCAATTTTATCTTCAATTTAATGTTTCAACAAAACTCAGACTAATGCTTAAATCATACCATGGTATCTTCCATCCAATAGTGGGATGTTACCATATTTCAGAACGACACTGACCACCAAGTACAACTTCTTTGTCCAATCAAGATAAGATCTAGAAGAGGGAATTCATGCTGCCTGCATCCCAGTAGTGACTGGCAGACAGCCTCTGTCATCTTCCTCTTAGGGAATTTTCAGAAGATTCCTACCATTAGGATATGAAGGACACATGCTGCATGATATATCCCCAATTAAGTTAGATCTTTGTCCTTCAAATATACTTCTAATATACAACTCTGAGCCATATCCCCAATATTTAATACATTGCAAGCATAGGAAGGATGCACTGGAGCGTCCCATTGCAGAAGAAAGAGCTATGACTGGAAGAAAACACCCATCCTTAAAGGCCTTTTACTTCAATTTAATGTGTAGGAGGGTTGTACCAATTTTAATGAGCTTAGGATAAGTAATGTCCTAGATTATGTACTTCACAGATTTTCTCATAAGACTGAAGATTTCTTACCTTCCACTATTGTTTATAATTAGAGTCATTGTCCAAGTTGTTTCCCTTAGACGACAGCTAACCATGTCAGTGCTGACAGCTATTTAGACTTTTGACCCTGCTTGAAAGCAAATCACTATATAAACTGTGAATTATTTTGACTAACAAGACTGCTAACAAGTATGAAGTGCTGCTCAGGGACAGTCTACTGTGCACTAGCAGAACCCATGGCATTTGCAGACACGAAGGGACCCACTTGCTCTAGAGTTGCACAGTTAACTGTAACCTCTCTAAATTTAATTGCCATTTCTGCAGTAGCAGAAACAAGCAACCCCAAAGATGGTATTTCTTCTCATTGGCCTAGAGGAAATCTAAGAAGTTGTCAGCAGTATTACCCTTCCTCCCTCTCCTCCCTGTCCCCACTGCTTGCCTTCCATATTCCGACGGCTGTTTATGAGCTCAGCTGTCATTCTTTGCACCAGGGAAAGATAGATGGGACACACCAACCCCAACCTAAGTGACCTTTGGATGTGACAAGATTTTTAGGTCAGTCCCGCTAAATGGAAGCCTTGGTGTATCAAGGCTCGCCTCAGGGTGAAATTTCCAGTGAATTTATTATCTCCCAATGCCCTTTGGACTGCTTCCCACCATCAAACACCATGGCAGCACTCAGAACAGGAAGAAATACATTAACTGGAATCTGATCGTTTTAAAAGGTTACAGCTGCCCAAATATAATTTAATTTCATACTTGCCCTTTGAGGGTTTGGTGTATATTTTCATTTTATGACTGCAAATGATAAAGCTCTTAAGATTCCAGGCAATAAAAAGAAAAAGGGGGGAGAAAGTATTTTAAGGGTTAGAAGTCTATTCAGTTCATTGTAAATGAGTAAAGTGACAAATCAGCTTTGTTTTAATCTAACATTTCCTCTTTTTTTCTATTGTATTCATTCCTTTCTACACCTGATGGTGAGCAGTATCTTTTAGTGAAGTCAAACCTGCAATGTCTCTCAGTGCGATAGGAAAGAAACATTTGACATCCAAGCACCTACACACCCTATATCCATTAAGGACCTGATTCAGAGCAGCAGTTTGTCTGAAGTGTAATGAAGTTATCCAAATGCAACTGATGGAAAACTGACACAAAACTGATTTAAAAAAATTAAAAATAAATCATACTTAGGAAAATGCCTAGATTCTTTAACTGGGCAGGTGATGGCTTGTTTTGGAGTCTCTTCTTCGCAAACTTCTGTGTGAGCTCAGGTCTTGTATACAAGTTCACCTACCCATGCCCACACCACCTGATAAAAATCAGGACACCTATCACTGCTTTTGAGGCAACTCTCCACTTGGTTAGAGTCCCATGCCTATGCAATAATGAAATCCTAATGCAGAAATATATGGGATATGATGTCCTACTACACAATGCTGGGGAACCTTCCATATTCTCTTTTCCCCACTTTAAGTGAAAACAAGCATCACACACTGAAATACAAGCCACCATGCAAGTGTGAGTGTGGACTAGAGGTAAGAAACACAGAGTGCTCACGTCTGCTACTGTCTCCAGAGAAAACTGAGTTATCAAGTGATTGCCATTGCACCATTAGACATTCTGATTCAATTCTGATGACCCTTTCTTGTTCATAAAGCTATTCACAGGGAAAAAAAACAGCTGCAGAAAACGGTTAAGTATGAACGTCATAGATCCTATTTTCAAAGATACAATAAGAAATTAGTTATTGCTTGACTCCCAAATCCCTTCAGGCCTCTTTAACAATCTTATCCAAACACACTGATATATTTAGTCTGAAATAATTTCACAACCAGTATGTCAGACCAGCGTATAACTAGAAGCCAGGCTGCCATAATCAGGGAATGAGATGAGCAGGGCTGACTGGCCTAACCCAAACCATATTCCAAAGCAGTCATTGGTGGCAGGACATCTATGACTTACTGCTTACCCTAAACATCAATAAGCCCTGAGCTTGTAAAGTAAATATCAGATTATTGAACAAATACCGGTGCGGAACTACCGAGGAGAAGGTAAGGGACATTTGAGGACAGTTTTTCACTGTTCACAATAGAAACTCCAATAGGTGTGATGCTTCATAATTTTTAGAAGTTCAGAGTTCAATGGTAAAATCAGCACTGGAGATAAAATAAGACTTCAGCCATGCACTATTTCCAAATCCAGACAGATCCATTTGGTTCAATTAATGAAATAAATAAGCTGCTGTATTCTATGGTAATCGCCCAAAAGGCTTTAGTAACACTATCACAAGCTGTAGCGTTTTGGTGTGTTAACGCGTATCACACTGTTATAATTTGTAAAGAGGGTTTTCAGCTGTGAAAGTGAAAAGAAAATTAGGAAAAGAAAAAAGAAAAGCTTTGTTGCCAGATACTGATTTTGCACTCCAGTGTGGAGAGAAGTGTAACCTGCAGAATGTTCACCTTCAGAAGGGCAGAGAACCAGTGGTCCTCCTGCCTCAGCACCCATGGAGAGGCACATAGAAATACCGTTCTTAGGGACTCTGAGTGCATCAGGCAGGGGAATGGGTACCACCTCCTGTGGCACCCCACATCTCTGAGGGATTAACCCTATTCCCTTGCACATTAACTGGCAGTCCCAGGTCCCCTGTGGGAGAAACAGATACTGTTACCTACAGGATGGAGTTGAAAAAAAGCTACTCTACAGAGTTCCCCAAAGACAATTTGACTCCCTCAATATGCCACAAACAGGTTGCCCCTGTCAACCACTGCTGGTGCAGTGTGTGGCACAGCTGTGGCTACTAAACTAAACTACAGCTCGCAATACGGCTCTGAGATTCTGCCATAGTGCAGATCTGAAATGGAGAGAGCAATCACTCTAACCAGCAAGATGCTGAGGTGCAGATATCGCTGAAACACGCTATTTAAAAATCTCAGTTTCTAGTACCTTTAGTACGCATTTGGAACTATCTTACTGTTCTCCTGTTGTGTTACTTTAAAGGGTTACTTTAGAAGCTTAGACACTTAGAAGAAGAACAAGGAAACAGATGCAAACTCAAGAGACTACTAGCTCAAATGGGTTGCAAACTTAAAAGCTAGCCTTGAGGACCATGAGAAGCTACAGGCACTGTTGCTTCATAATTTTCTTCTTCATATCAATCTTACAAAATCCACTGGAGTGGAAAACATTAAGAACCTCTGAAAGGAGAGAAGGAGCTTCAGAAAATCGAGCCTAGGTATTGGGGAAATAATTGCACTCTGACTTAAACTCAAGAACAGGCTTACGCAATCCTGGCACAACAGAATAATTAGGTTTAACAATCTGAACATTACATCTCCAGGTACTATTGAGCTAAGCAAAACTGATGACTTTGGAAAGAAAACAAACAGAATAAGCATCCTGTCCTCAGTGGTTTGTTGTCTAATGCTTAGATCTGTAGCCTACAGTTACAAGGTATTTCAGAGTTTCAAACAGTGCCTAATACCAGCCTCCATTCATAAAAGATGCTCAAACATCCTGCCTGGTAACAGTTAACTCTGGCAAGGAATCAGACATAAGAAAGACAAGATAAGAATAAAATTACAAGATCTTCTAATGGATTGCACTTTTCTTGACACATGTAATGCATGTCACTGGTCAGTTTTACTCTCCCCATGTGCTTTTTGCTTATTTCTGCCTTGTCAGGTGGAAATGATCTAAAACTTTGAAGAAAAAAAGAAGAGTAATGAACAAGACTGTAGTGAGAAATAGGAGACATATTCATGTATTACATCAATCATCATCTAACAACAAACCAAGACATATGAACTAGGTAGGACAAAGATAGCAGGATTTGAAGGGAGATTTTCTTGTGTCAACTTTAGGGATGCATGAACTGTACCAATTAGATTGGTGGACCTAAAGGAGGAAGTAAGTGCTGGTAAGTAGTTAGGTTTACGTTAAGTCAGCTTTTCTCACCGTTGTTATTTGCAGCATTGTTCTACAGGCTCTAAGAAATGTGCATGTCAGTGAATTGCAGTTTTCCTGGGTGTCTGTCTGTCACAATGTGCTGCTGAAGCATTGTTAAATATACAGTGTTGGCAGAGCTCAGCATTAAAACAATGGATTCCAAAAATACCCAGAAAATTTCACAAGTCTGCAGCAGATTCCAGGTTTTCTAGGAGGCCCATAACTCCCTCATTCTATGACTTCAGAGCAAGTCCCCCTGCAGCCATCCAAGCCCCACCTGGTGTGGTTTCCCAGTTCCCCCCGCCACAGACCGTTTGCTCAGGATTATACAATCTTATTTGCATGATTATATAATCTTCTTTTCAGCAACACCCCTCTGAAAAGAGCAAACAACATAATAGGAAAACCAGTAGTGTAAGCCAACTATTTCAAAACGCAGTGTCTGGAATGCACAAA
>JAOXOE010032767.1:0-10739 GCA_028565055.1 Phoeniculus purpureus
ACCCACCCCTCACATATTTATAGACATTAATGAGGTCACCCCTCAGTCTCCTCCAAGCTAAAGAGACCCAGCTCCTTAATTCCCAGTCTGAGAACAGACTGGCAAGAAAAATTGCTAGTAGCAGAGGGATGACTTTCATTTCTAGTCTAGGAGCCTTGAGTTTCTATGGTTCCTGATGTAGAGTCTTTTCTGAGCACAGAGACTTGGCCATAGAGGACAACAATATTCAGCTAAGGAAGGGAACTAGTAGCGCTCAGTGAACATTTAATGGGGAAGAGCAAACTTCCCCACTGCTGCAGGCGCTCACAGGCAATGGCCAACCAGTCTGGAAAGTGCACACAGTCTGTCATTAGGCATTTCCAGAGCCAACTGAGACGCATGAACAATTCATACAAGGCAACACCAAAAATAAAGCTAATTACTTTAGGCTCATGATAAGAGAGATCTTTTTCTACAGGCAACTTTGCAAGGTCACCTTTCTTGCTTTACACTCTATCTTTGAGGAAAAAAAACCAAATCAAACGACATTGAACTGATTTCAAAGCTTATCTCATTCCACCGCAGGGCAGGAAAGGGTTAAGACCTCAAAAAACACACAGAGATAAAGAGCAAGCCAGGCTGGCAGGGCAATACTTTAAAAAAAAGGGAAGAAAAAAAGAAAAAAGTATTTTCTTACAGTCAAAACATAACCACAACCCCAGTGTTTAAGGTCACTTCCTCTCTTCACAGCGCTGGGAGCAATGCTGTCAATCAGCTCTGCGTGCTGGTAGTCTCAGCTCACTGTGAGTACAGAAAGTGGCACAGCAGAGGAGTAACGTTTACCCGCTGGGAAAGGGGGATGGAGGACACAGCTCTCAATTGATTCCAAAGGTCCTTTGGGAAGGATGGAGCCTCTGGTTTATTAGCACTGACACTCAGCTCACAGAGTATTGGGCTGATACCTATTTAATTTAATGCCATTTTCCAGCATGGAAATCTGCTCGTCAGACTCTCGCCAGGGAAGCCCACGCAGCATCAGGGCCACTTGCAGGGCTCTCACCCTACCGGTAATTAAACATACTGGCACAGGGCAGAACATCTCCAGCACAAAGCAATGGCTGGGCTTGGCTGTTTTCAGCTCCGACAAGAAAAGAGAGCCTTGTGCTCCAGGCTGTTTGCTACCTTTGCTAAATTGTTGATCTAGTGGAGGGGTAAATGCTCCTATTGTGTTTCTTTTGAGGGGAGAATCTGACTTGTAGAGACAGAATCATCCAATCATACAGGTTGTAAAACAGCTTTAAGATCAACAAGTCCAATCACTAACCCAACTCTACCAAGCCCACAGCTAAACCATGTCCCTGAATTCCACAGCTACACATGAACTGTGTTGGACTAGACGCGGGACAGCTGAAACCCTGACCCCTCTGAGATGAAAGGCAAACCTGGCCTGGATAAACCCAGGTCAGCAGCTCATCTTTGCTGTTCACAGCATCTCTTTGGGCCAGTCCATCAGGCATTAAGACTGGTGTTCTTAATGTACAGGAGGTGTTTACTTCATTGTAGAGACAGGTTAATTGCATGACACACTGCAGTCTTTCAGAATAAGATACCATTATTCTTCCCTTCAAAATTCATCCTTTGACTCAGGAAAGATCTGGGGAGGTGAAAACGGCTCAGGCTCATTAACCAGTACTGAGGCAGTATTTCCACAGTGAAGCCAGTAGTCTATATAGGATCACCCCAAACTAGACCTCGAATCAGCATCAGAAGATGCTTGGTGTAAAAGTCAGCTTCCCATAAGGAATCTGGGCATCTGTTTCTCACTGGTTCCTCAATGCTTAGCTCATTCATCTAACTTGTGGAGCTGCAAGAACTGTCTGTCTACAAGCTAACTGGGAAGTTCCTCCACAGTTCTGAGTGTAGCTACTCCACTCTAAGAAGACCTATAGAACTATACACCAAACAGAAATATATATTTTAAAAGGTCTCCATGAAATTCACAGGTTGGTACCTTGTCTGCTAGACTTTAGTTCATTGAGCAATAAAAGCACCTAACAGTACATCTCCAGCTAGACATGTTGATTCTGTTGAGTTCGTCATACGAGTGAGTGAGGATTGTGGAAGGAAATGAAAGGCTACTGGCCTTTTCCTTAAGTACAACTCAGTGAATTCTTATGAAATGAAAAATATTAGACTATACATCAAAATCATAAAGATTCAATCAGCACTATGCCTACATTTGATGATATTGAAACCCAGTCGCTCTCCCTATCCCTTCCCTTTCCGGTATGTGACCACACAGGTCATTCAGTACCTGAAACCTTACAGCAATCGGGTGAAGCTACTTCTTATCATCTCCCAGATCACTCAGTCCCAGCATATATCCATAACTAATTGTTTTTAAATATTTCTCCTGATCCTGTAGGGATATTTACAGGATACAAGATTTACACCTTCTACTGGTCTGAGGTGACTACTTGACGAAGTCACAACAGCAGCATCTCTTAGAGCAATCTCCTCCAGTGACAGGGGAAGGACCCACATCTCTGTTTACAATCACCTGTCTGTGCTGAGAGAGAAATGGGATTTTGTGCTCCCAATTTATCTCGCTAACATGCCACAGTGATATCTGAGCTCTGAACAAGCCCATTTTCTGAGATCGAACAACAAAATTTCAACCCATACTTCCAGCCAAGGGGACAGACTATTTTGATTTCTCTTTGCTTTCCCCTTTTGACATGGAAAGGAGGAAACAAAGATTGAGAAGCTGGTGAGTGCAAGAGCAGAGGCAGGGAGCCAGCAGCAAGCAAGGGGTGGGCTGACAGCACCACTCTGACACAGCGTGCTGTCCTTCCTACAAGATTCCATGCGATCTCCAGGAGCACAGTCCTAACAGCACATCCAAACCCTGATAACCACCACTGGGGCCAGAGCCAAAGCATAAAAGCACTTCTCCCACCACCCAGAGACCTTATCACTGTGAAACTCAGCACTGTACCCAGCTACTACGTACCCAGCCAATCCCAACTGAGGGGACAGCTCCTGAGAGCGCAAGGCTCACGTAACACTTCCTACGGTCCATATGGGCGCCCCTCAGAATTTGCTAGCTGACCCCTTCCCATTGCAGCTTCACCCCCCACACACACTTCCTTACTGCTGCAGAACCATTTATTTCAGAATAAGTATAAAATAAATAAATACATCTATATAAATATCTAGATATATCAACTAACCTATAAACAATGAATAAATAAATATTGGCCACAGACACTTTTGCTGGACACCCCATGTGATGAACCTCAGCAACAGCACTGTTAGAAAATTCACAGCAGATCATAACAAATTGGGGCCGAATGCAAACCAGCACAAAACTGTCTGGGAGAGGCAGCTGAGTCTCTCCGTCTGGGCAGGGCTGTTGATGTATTCTAACACAGTTTCAGCTCTAACTCTCCTAGATTGACAACAGAATTGAATTACACTTCCAAATCTCTCTCTTTCAACTTGTCATAAGATTTTCTAATCCAACAAGAAGCACTTCCTTGGCAGAGCTGCAATTGTTATATTTTTCCAGCTTTTCTGGTTTAGGGATTTTAATCTTTTTAGCCATGAATTGACTTCTCTGTACGAGCACTCACAGGAGGAAAAAATAAAGAATCGGCTCTTGCTTGCCACACAAGCTGCCAAGTTCCTGGGAGCAGATGGAATGGATCCTAGGGCTTTTAGAGGAGATCATTGACAATTGGAGAGAACAACACTGAACAGAAGTGAAGCTTCAAGAAGGCTGGACACAGATTGATGGCAATGCTGAAAAACTGCACAACACTACACAAGGAAATAGAAACACTGTCTGTTCATCTCCAACATCTGTGTCACACACAACGCTGGAAGATACAAACACTGCTTGAATGAATCTTCAGAGTCATGAAATCCATGTGCACACCCATTACTCCCCAAGAAGAGGGCCCTGGTGCCCTCTTCTGACTCAGAGGTCAGCCCTCGCCACGTGTGCCAGCTCAGGTTGGTTATCATTCATTGGCAAAAGTGCAGAGCGAAGGGGAAAAATCAGCTATAGGAGGAAGAGGAGACATTTTTAAATACTGCTGAGACCAACAGATTAGTTATTTCCCTTGAAGCATCGCTTTATCCAGGTGTGTTGGAGCTGCCATCCAAGCCTTGCAATGATGTCAACTGAAAAGGGGAGGGGGGGAACGACCAGCTATGGGGCCTTTCTGTCATTATCACTGAAACTTCTGCACACAGGCAGATCTTAATTCACCTCTGGTGATCTCCTCTGTCTTCCTTCACAGTTTGTATGTGGATGTTGGAGAAGGAACTATTTGGTTACTGAACTTGAGTTTGTGATACAGTCAGTGAAATTCTACCCCATCTTTTAAGCAGATTAGGATCTACACACAGACCTCTGAACCTGCTGTGTTACCGTGTTAGCTTTCACAGCTCTTTCCCAAAGGAATAAAATGACTCCATTTAATTAGACTCAAACTCTCCTCATATGCCCCAGAAGCTTCTTGTCACCTCATTCAATTGCAAACATATCTTAGGCTTAAAGGTTTGTACTGATTTTCCAACTGGGTGCTAAAGAGCTCTGTAATGCAGTCATTCACCCATCCTGAAACACTTGGAACTTGAAGCAAACCTACAGGAAAGCTGCAGAAGGACTTTTCTCAAGGGGATGTAGCGACAGGACAAGGGGAAATGGTTTGAAACTGAAAGAGAGGAGGTTCAGACTAGATCTTAGGAAGAAGTTCTTCAGTGCAAGGGTGGAGAGACTCTGGAATCAATTACCTAGAGAGGTTGTGTCTGCCCCCTCCCTGGAGGTGTTCAAGGTCAGGCTGGATGAGGCCTTGAGCAACCAAGTCTGGTTGAGAGGCATCGCTGCCCCTGGCAGGGGGCTGAAGGAGATCATCTCTGAGATCCCTTCCAATCTGTGATTCTCTGATTCTACAATTCTCTTCACACTGTCCAGGAGCTTCAAAGAAAAGCACTGTAACTCTCCCCAAAATACTGCACTGACAGTAATCCTGATGATGTTCACACCCACTCTATGGGGGGAGAAAATGAAGCACAAAGGAGAAACAAGATTCTTCTTCCCACTCGCAGAGCACTTCCAGCAGAAAACGAAGAATGCAGCCATTAATCCTGAGATGTAAGCACTGCACGGTGTGCCTTTGTTCTACGGTAAGACTCACAGTCAAATCCAGAGCTGTTAAGCTTGGTGGGTGTTGAATAGCAGCAGTTTAATATGACAGTCATTGTAGAAGACAGGATGATTTGGAATGAGCTACCCCAGCACCATCAGCACAAGGAACGGCTGTCTCAGGCCAGATCAAAGGCTCAGCCTGTAAGCATCCTCTTTCCAACGGTGGCCATAAATGGATGTCCAAAGGAAGAGAACAAAAATAGGCTAAGTATATATAACACTCCTGTCTCTCTCTATTTATACATGTTCATCTTTCTCCCTTGCTTCTACCTCCAGTCATTTCCAGCTTGCTGAGCTCCTGACATGGTTTCAGCCTATTCAGTACCAATCGCTTCCTTTCTTTTTCATTAATTCACCTGTTCTCCCAGAAATTCTGAGAACTTTCAGCATCCACAATTTCCTTTGACAACTAGTTGCACTGATTGACACCTTCACAATGAACCAGCTGCTTCTGGTCTCCTCCAGCCTGACATCAACTTTCTTTGATGTCCCCAAGTTCATGTGTGGGAGGGTGAACAATCCCCATCCTCTCTATGTCCTACTTGTCACCAACCTCTGTCACATCACCTTTACGTATTTACCCAGCTGAAGAGATCAGGTTCACTTAATTCTTCCTCACACAGAGGCAGTTTGATGCCTCTGAACAGCCCTGCAGCTCTTCCTTGAGCATTCACAGGGTCTGCAAGTCTTTGGAGAGGAGAGGATAGTGTGTCCATGCTGCAGATAAATCAGGGGTTTCTATTCCATCACAGTGACGTTCCCAGTTCCTATTTCGGTTAACTAGTCATTTTTACTTCTACTGAGTGCCATGCTGATGTTTTGATGAAAATATCTAATACAACCTCAAGATCTCATTCTTGCATGGACATGGAGGTAGAAACTCCCTTATTTCTTGCATGAAAATTGGCTCAGAGTCCATCGTTTCATGTAGCGCATTAGGATTGCTTCAGGGAGACTCAACACAGTGTTGAAAAGCCATCTAAGGTCTTAGTGCTTTGCCACAGGCTTGCCGTTATGGTGAACTTCAGAGGCACGTACTTCTACTCTAAATCCCTTCTCCAACCCAAGCCCCATGCTTGCAGCTACCCCACAGTGTAACAGAACATTATTTTAACATACCCAGTGCTGTTTCATACAACCAGGATCTTCAAATTTGCTAAAAGCACCCATAAATATTTGATGGAGCAGACAATGGTGCTCTCACATCCAATTCCAAACAAGGTGATTTTTTTTTTCTGCCAAACAAATCCACTAACTTGATTATCTGATCTGTTCTCGTCTTATTCTTCTGCTTTACCATTTTCAAATATTTGCAGTTGCAAGTCTTTCAATGCTTTAATTTGCTTAAAATGATTCTCAAGCACCTTGTTAATCTTTTATCAGTTTTATTACAAACTGTAAACAAAACCCAGTTCTTAAATAATTAAAGGGCAGGACTAGCCCTCAGGCAAATGAAGTCCAGGGGGGAAAAAAAATAAAAAATTTAAAAATTCAAAGTAAGTCTGTAGGTTTGGTTTGGGGCTTATTTTCCCCTTCCCATCTACAGAGCTGGTGAATTAAGCTTCAAAACAGAAAATAATTCTAGATGAACAGATTGCATGTGACATCCGCCCAGCCAGCCTCTCTCATCTACTGTGTCCTGAATATTAATCTATCAAGTACCTACATGTTGCTGGTTATGGTGTTAAACATGCCACAGGCTTACAAGTCAAAAGCTGTATCCTGACTTCAGAATGATTCCTCTGCATTTCTGTGCCCAGCCACACTTGAGCCTGCTTCTTATCATCTCAGAATAGCCCCTACCCGGATAATAAAAGGTCTTTCCACCTTTACAACCACCCAAAGCCAGGTGCTGGTGCATGCTCTTCTGTCCTTTATAGCACTGATTGCCCTCAGGGTTGCCCTCACAGAGTACAGCACATCAGCAAGACTCTGCGAGCTCTCGCCCACACTTCTCTATCCTGAAGGACACTCCTGTGCCTGCCAGCTCATGGCAGAGTGCTGGGAGTACACCCTATTTGGTCAAAGTCCCTAGGAACCACAGAGAAAATAACTTCTTCAGGCATCTTCACCACTGCGGCTGTTGCTAGAGTTAGTAGCAGTCTCACTGCATCATTGAGAGGAGGACAGCAAAGTCCAGCCCATCCATGTGGGCAAATATGAGCAGAAGTCCTGGAACAGAGGCGGCTTGGAGAGCAAAAATCCACAACAGGGATCCTGAAGCTGAGCAAAACACTGTGTCAGGCCCTTGCACCCTTTGCCTGGCAGCATGTCCAGGTCTGCTGCTCTGTATTTACAGGCATAGTTGGCCCCTAGCCTGGGAAAAGAAAATCCATCCTGTCCCTGACTTCCCAGCAGGGAGAGGTGCAGGGGAGAGCAGTGTTGTGGTTTCAAACAAGGATTCCCCTCCTGTAGAAGACACACAGCCCATGACACCACTGAATCTGTCCACCCATCAAAAGGATTCGGCTACCTCCACTGTTCACGTGGGTGGGTGGTCTACCTCTAATGATTGGGACTGCCAAGTGTTATTTAATGTAATTATGGCTGCTGGTACAACCCAGTGAATCATTTACCAACTCTTCCACCTGGCTGTGCTGAAGTGTTTGCTGATACCAACCACTGTGCAGTCACTTCAGAAATTCTCGCACAAGGTTCCCAGCTTTCTAATACATTTTAAATCACAGTTCTCCATGTACTTAAAAATCATATTTCTTAATGCATTTAAAATCACATTTCTTCATGTACTTAAAAATCTTATTTCTTAATGTATTAAAAATCATATTTCTTAATGTATTTAAAATCGTATTTCATCATGTATTTAAAACCATATTTCATAATGTATTTAAAATCTTATTTCTTGATGTATTTAAAATTGTACTTCCTTCTTGTTACAAAAAAAGGAGACCATTTCTAATGAAGCTCCCCGAAGCATTATAATCCATAGAGAAACCTAAGGAACCATGAAAGCAAGGCTGTGCAAATTCTAACTGCCTTTTGAAGGCTGCCCTGCCAAGCTCACGGAAATGGATTCAAAAGCGTCACCCACCCCAAAAATGGGTAATGGATGCATTGCTGCCTATTACATGCAGTTCGTTGTGCAAAGTTTTTTGTGGTTGTGTGTTTTGCTCAGTGGGCTGGAAAAGTTGCTTAACAGGAGAAAATCTATTTGATTAAAAATTTACATCAGAAGAATGTAGCTGGGCTCTTTTTTTTTTCTTGCTGTTTTACCTGTCACTGGCTGTTCCCATCAGCGTGCAGTCCTCCTTCTCATAGAATCTGGAAGGGGCCTCCAGAGGTCATCCAGTGCAACGCCCTTACAACAAGCAGCATGATCTCTATCTAGAACAGATTCCTTCTCTTGAAGGACCTCTTTTTGGAGAGGGACTTTTCCCAAGGGGATTCAGTGATAGGACAAGGGGGAATGGTTTGAAACTGAAGGAGAGGAGGTTCAGACTAGATCTTAGGAAAAAGTTCATCACTACAAGGGAGGAGAGACTCTGGAATCAATTGCCCAGAGAGGTTGTGGCTGTCCCCTCCCTGACCAACTTGAGCTCCTCCTTGAGCAGCAAAGTCTGGTTGAGAGGCATCGCTGCCCCTGGCAGGGGGTTGGAGTAGATGATCTCTGAGGTCCCTTCCAACTTGATCCCTTCCATGATTCTTAGTCTCACAAATATTTGCAGGACACAGGACTACAGATGGAAAAGTTTCAGGTCTAGATCCCAAAGCAAACATAGCTGGTTCCAGGTGGAAAAAACCAGCCCTCAATATTCCCACTTATAGGTGGGAGGATTCTAAAACTGACACCGAGCTACTCAGCTCCAGTGACTCCCATTGTGAGAAATATCAAAGGGAAAATGGATGGTGCTTGGACTTGCTAATGACTGGCCATACCCGGCTGCTGCAAGTCCCACAGGGATCCCAGCATCTGCCCAGGCAAGAACAGCCCTTCGCTTGTCCTGATATGGAAGACACCAACAACTTCGCCAGATTCCAGGAAGAAACAGTCCTTTAAATCTCTACTGTATTCCTAGCAAAGCAAAACAACCCTACAGACCTTTCTGATTCTTTTCAAAACATTATAACTACTTACTGCAAAAAGCTAACTGCTCAATTTGCAGAACTTAAAAAATCATGAAGATTCAATACCTTAACAAAAATGCCCCGAGGTAAAACCTCCCAACAACTGGTTCGATTAATAAGAATTGCCATAACTAGACAAAAAAATCCATTTAAATAAAAATAAGTAAGTAAACATCACTTGGGCGCCAAACCTCCAGCATTCTCCTCCATATGCTTCTACTTCTACACTGACTTCATAACTGCACAGTCCAGGTGGAGTATCAAATCACAGGCACAAAGCCACTTGCTCTTGTTCACCAGTTCCCGGGCCCTGCTACCACTTTTGATTTAACAACGTGGTGCCGAAACAAAGAGAGGAACCTACACAACACTCACATTGCAGGAGGTTATTCCTCACAGGAAGTTTGGCTGGACTTCACTCAGTTCTGCAAATCCAGGAGCACAAAAACCAAGGGGCCATTTTTGCCAAGAGCTCACGGGTCAGAACAGTGAGAGCTGTGAAGAGTCAACACCCACCTCCCATCCCTACTTTCAGCATGTTGAAATGACTGCTCAGCAAAGGTGTTTCTGCTTCTGGGTTTCAGCCCTGACTACTTTTAACTGGGCATAGGGACAGGAGCTGGTGCCCAGCCCAACCCACTCTTAGAAGCCAAAATGAAGATCCACTTGTCAGCCTCCAGCAAGGCACAGCAGCAGCACAGGCTGCATCTACCATCAACAAACACTTACTGTCCTTTGACACCTTTGTGTTCACAGAAGTGCCAGATAAAATCATAATGTGGTAACAAAAAGCCAAAGTAGTTCTCAGTGACGGGGCTGTAACAGCAATCATAGGGTCACTCAGTAAAACCAGGCAGGAGTGAGCAGCTAAATCAAATGAGCAGGGCATGCCAAAGCACAAGGGCGTGTTGTTCAGCCTGAAGAAGAGGAGGCTCTGGGGGGAACTTTTAGTGACCTTCCAATCCCTGAAAGGGGCTGTCAGAAGGCTGGGGAAGACTGTCAGAAGGGCAGGGAGTGATAGGACAAAGGGTCACAGTTTGAAGCTGGAAAAGGGCAGATTGAGGTTGGACATGAGGAAAAAGTTCTTGAATCTGAGGGTGGTGGATCCCTGGAACAGGCTGCTCAGAGAGGTGGTGGAGGCTCCATCCCTGGAGCCATTCAAGGTCAGGCTGGATGGGGCTCTGCCTAATCTGGTCTGGTTAGAGATGGCCCTGCTTTCTTGTAGGGGTTTTGGACTGGATGACCTGAGGAGGTCATTTGTATAATAATCTGTATTTTCAAGTAAAAACTCCTACATGTCTTTTCCCAAGTGTGTTGGATAGCCCAGTATCTGTACACAAGCAAAAAAAACAGGTCACAAGAGTAATGGATGAGGGGCGAGGAACTGATGTCATTTACCTGGACCTGAGCAAAGCCTTTGACACTGTCCCGCACCACATTCTGGTCTCCAAGCTGGTGG
>JAOXOE010032768.1:0-10738 GCA_028565055.1 Phoeniculus purpureus
ATCACCCCTCTGGCTTTACAAAACACTCAGAGCAAGGAAGAGCCTTTGAAATGTCTGCACAGCACCTGGCACAAGGGAAACCAGCCCAAGGAATATAGCCACAATGTTGCTGGACAATATTAGCAGAGAAATATCAGAAACAGGTCTCCAAGAATGAAAGACATTTTAGTGAATTCTTCAAAATTAAGGTGCTTCTTTATGTCTTTCCTAATCTTGGAGCCTTTCAAGACTTAATAGGGTTTCTAGAGAAGTATGAGGATGACCAACTTAGTTTGCTTTCAAAAAGAAGCTGAGATTCTTTCATTAGCACCTGCTAATTCCAGAAGGTGGTAATTTAAGAAAACACCAAGTACCATAAGATTCCTGACAACATAATGGCAATTGACAATACTCTTGAATATTATGTCCTTTTGAAACCATATTTATTTAACTATGTTTATAGGTGCATCAGAGAGCTAACCACCAGTTATTTCACTACGCCTCTAGGCTTTTGGAAATCTGCTTGTCACAGGGATGGCTGGGAAATGGGACATCATATGGATATTAGAGTCATCCTGTTACAGCTCTACAGCTGAGCATCCTGGCTGACTTCCTACAGAGCCAGCCTAGGGAACATTTTCAAACATTTTGGGGGGTCACACTGTCACAACATACCATGTCTCATCTAGAGAGTGGAGGACACCACGTGTCTACCGCTTCAAGCAAGCAGGGAGAAGGAGGATCTTTTTGTCTGTCTGCATTGTCTCACTTTCATTCATTCAAAGGTGTGAGCTGGCACATCATAGACTACTGCTAATAAAGCATGAGGATCATTTAAACCAAATAAATACTCTTAGACTGGGATATGCTAATATGAGTCCTACACAGGCATTATCAACAGTAAGAGGATTCCACAAAGAGGTAACTAACAGTTCAGACTGACAACACACTGAAGAGAGAACAGGCATTCAAGACACACAATACTGTTTCCTCCCTTCATTTTTGTCTTCTACTACAGGAACCTTTTGCATGACAGGCAAAAGCTGCTAGCTGGTGCAGAGCTCAGTTCTTATGCCACTCCTTATGTCTTGCAAATGGTTCATGTAAATAAGGAAAACTTACACTGACAATAATGCTGTTAAATTAAAATAAAACAAAAAGGGAAATAAATAAAGGTAGGAGCTGAGAATCTGGAAAAGAAAACTCCAGTCAGTCATTCCTGAGGTCTAGATCCCAAAGAAACCCCCCCAAAAAAGGAAACATGGTGAAAAACTGTGTTCTAAACTAGGAGTATTCCTAGTCCTAACTTTCTCACCTGATTTTAGAGGACTTAGTTTGGATATAAATCTTGAATATTCATAGCTATAATAAAGTTGGTGTTCTCAACCTTGAGTAAAGTTTCTCTACCTGAGAGTCTATATAAACTAGTATAATTTACCACATAAGTAAATTATGTCACAGATGGCATATTACAATATGAGATGATGCATAAATGCTGGGTATATTTTAATAATAATAAAAAAAATTATTCCTTAGAGCCACCTGTTACACACCTAAAATTAAAATCCTCAGGGACTGAATTTGCTCACATTATCAAGTCTGTAGACTTGAGGGTTCATATCAAGATTGTTTACATTACAGTTAGTAGCAATAATTTACTTTTTAAAAAAAATTCATTAAAAGAAATCTACAGACTAAAAATCACTGAAAATGCCACAAATTTATACAGAAGGTGGGTAGACTTCCCCAAGAATGGGAGAAAAAGTTTAACCTTAAAAATTAAGTAAGTTCTCCAAAACCATACAGCAGCTATTTCTTCAAAACGTTAGTACTGGGCTTTTCCTAGACACTGCAACTTGGAATGGTAAGTAGGAATAAAGTGCTTTAAACATCTATGTCCATATTTTACAGGTCAATCAGACTAGGCAATACATTACTGTAATGCAAAAATTCTATCTTTGATGCATAGCTCGGCATCATTCCTACCAAACTTTAGTTTAACTACGGCAACTCGGCTTACTGGCTGCCCACATCAACCCCTTGCCTACATGATTCTAGGCTGGAAACAACAAGGAAAACTTTTTTTTAAATCACATTTTGCTTTTAATTTGGATAAACACGTGTGAAAAATGTTTATCCTATAATCTATGACAAACAATTATTTTAACTAGCTCAAAGAAATACCAGCAAAACATAGCACCAGATGCAGCACCTCTGTGTTTACTTAAAGATGGAAAGCAGTGTTATGTTCGATTTTAAAACTAGACCCTCTTTAACTAAATCTGAATGTACCTGGCAAAATGTAAGATGCACTGGATCATAACTAATTTTTATCTTAGTCTAAAACCAGCTTGCCCTTGTTCATAATTATACACAACATATCCCCTCAGTTTTAAGAAGGTAATAAATCATTGCCATCCTTAGTCTAATCTTACTCTCTTTGAAAACAGTGTTACTAGATTCAAATAGTGCTAAAACTGTACTGTAACTGGTACAAACACAATATGGTCTGAAGAACGAGTTCTTTCAAACATCAATAAAAACTAAAAGCACAGGTGTTAAGAATAGGAAGAAAACTCTTTGAACAGAGGTTCACTTGCTGCATCTAAAGACAAGAAAAGTGCAAGGGATATAACATTACGGAACTAAACACCACAAGAGGGCAAACACCTCACCTCTGCACACAGGCTGAGTTAAACATGAACTTAAAAGCAGTCAGAGAGAAATAGTAGATAATCAATAAGGACAGTTGAAAGCAAGACAGCATAAGTTTAAGAAGACAGGAACACATACCATTGTTAAAAGTTTCTTTCTTATTGCAGTTGCTCAAATACGCAGTTGATGGCAAACTTTAAAAAGTCTTCAGCGAGACCACAGGTCTACTCGTTCAGCTTTAAAAAATAACTTCAGGAACGTGGCTGCAAGTTTGCAAACCAGAAATCCCGAAGCAAAGCTTACTTGTGAGTGGAACCTGCGAGAACAGCTCTCCGAACTGCTCAGTGAACACAGGCTCACTGATGAGAACAGACACCATCACGCATCTTTAACTCCTAGGGACGGCTGTAGTGAGGGGAGGGGAGGGAAGGCTGTCCCAGGAACACCCCTTTTGGTCTTGGTGTCGGTCCTGATTGTAGTGACGGCATCTCGCGCAGAGGCGTGTTCACCACAAGTCGTGAGCTGTCAGCACTATTACTTGCAAATAAGATTCAGACTGCAGCTCCCCTGAAATCTACCCTCAACACCTTTCCGTGCTTCCCGCTACACCATCTTTTAGGCAAGACCCTTGGTTCAGAATGGGAAGCTGTGGAAAGGGGCAGCAACTGAAGGGGTGATCTCTAGCAGGCAAAACCAAACACTTTTCGGTTTTGAGACACACACGAACGCGGCTTTCCACGTTCTCGGTTCGTCTCGGTTTTTAAGAAAGTTGCATGAACCACGACCAAGACCGCACAAGAACACATTGTTACTTCTCACCAAGTTCCCGCATCCCGCGGACTTTCGCCCGCGCAGAGAAAGAAGAGCCGGGGCGGCAGGGTCGGAGCTCTTACCTTGTTGGAGGCCATTTCGCTGACAGAGTGCCTGGTCTGCAGGGTCTCCAGTTGGTCCAGACACCAGTCTAGCTCCTCCAGGGTCTCGCTGGCCAGTTTTTGGTAGCCTTCCTCTGCGAAGAGACAGAGAAAGGCGTATTCAGTTCGCAAGCGTATCACAGGGCTAACGGCGACCTCCGGTGGGTCCATCCTCCGTTGCCCGGTGCCCGCACAGGAGCGCTGCTCCCTCACGCTGCCGGGCGCGGGCAGCGGACGAGCGCTCGCCTTCGCGCGCTCATCGAACCAGGCACTTCCTGTCGACCGGGATCGCCGCCGGCACTACCTGCCCTACCCCTGCCCGGCCACCCCTTGCAGGGAGCGCCCAACTCCGAACTCCGCGGGCGCGCAGCGGCCCCGCAGCGGCGGGGTCCGGGATGGGGGCGAATCAGCGGTTGCGGCCACCGGCGCTTCTTGTCGCGGCTCCGCCGGCGTCAGTGCGGCTGACGGGGACCAGGCGGCGACCCGCTGCCCCACCTCAGGAGGTTTCACCTGCACCCGTCCCGGCCAGGAGCCCCGCGAAACCTGGAGCGGAATCGTTCCAGCCGCCGTCCGCACACCCTGTCACTTCTCCATGGGATGCCATGGGAGTGAGTGGGTTAATGTTTATGAAGTGGGGAGGATGCAGGAACACATGTAAGTAAGCTCTCGGGGAAACGATGACCCGCCGCAGCACCAGGAGTGTTCACACAACTAACTGCAGCAGCGTTTGCTCGAACCCAAACGCCTCTCCGTGTGTATCACCTGTTTGCTGTAGGCAAAAAAAAGGGGCTAGTGAAAGTTTTGTAAGTGGATCCATCAACACAATACGAAGATGGACCCAGTAATGATATGAAAAGTCAGGGTTTAACCAAAGCTGCTGCATGTCACATTGCAGCCGTCTTACAACATGCAGAAGTTTCATTTACATAGTGGAAAATACTCCCTTCTTTAATAACTCTCCAACAACAGAAGATCCGTTGGCACACACATTATTTCATTCCATGCTTAGGGAGTGAGCCTCACTCACAAAGCCTGACCGTTTTATTTCATATGTGGATCAGAAGGGGATACTGCATCTTCCCATTAAACTGAAAGCTGAGTGTGTTTTAGCCTGAGCATAGTGCCTTGAAACCTGTGTACAACTCTGAGTTTTGAAACTCCTGGCATGGATGCTTCTGGATCAACTACCTGCAAATGTAACTCCAAGGTAGAGAAATATTTGTTCTGTGGGCTTGTTACTGCCGTCTATAACATCTCTCTTAACTTATTTCACATCAAGTTAACTTTATGTCCTTATTTTTAAAATGTCAGACATGCAAAAAAACCCATCCCAAACAAATGGGCAAACAAATGAACTAAAACTCCTTTTAAAATGAAATACCCCAGATAGGACAACTGTCAAACAGCTCAGTACCTTACTGTTCCACATCTAGGATACCAGATTCATATCTCAGCACATGTGCTCAAAAATCATGTTTCCTTCACAGTTGTTGCACCTCACTTGTTTGCAGCTATTGCAAAAATACAATTTTGCATAATGCTCATTGAACGCTGTGAAAAAGGCAGTTCAAGAAGCTTGCATTGATATTAGCCTGCAGAACCATTTAAAGAAAACTTTGCAGTTGCCTGCCTGGGTCATGATTAACGTGGTCAAATACAACACTAACTGACAGTCAACAGAAAACATCCCCACTAACTTACAAACACTGTCCTTCAGATATGTCGCTTACTATAAATGCTACCTGATCCAAGAGAATTCCCCTAGCAAACCAAGTCAGGATTTTCCCACCTGTTTATTCATCAAAGGAGAATCTGTGCTGTTCTGTCATACAGCAGACATCACGGCTCACAAGTTTTTTTAACACCTTGACTGACCTCACAGTGTAGAATTAATCAAGATGAGTACTGGAAACAGAAATTTGTTTATAATATGTTTTTAAGAGTACTGCACTAAATACTTTAGATTAAGTGCATAAGTGGTTAAGATATGCATTGTTATTTGATGACCCTATACAATGATTTCTTTGAGGATAAAATTCATAATGAAATGAGGTAGGATGAATCTGTATGATGTTTTGCTGCTATAGTCTGATAATCCATTAGCAGTTCTTGGAAAATCGGACATTGGGAAACTTCAGTTTTAGTTCACAAGTAAACATCATTCCTTCTAATATTTAAGAGAGTCAGAGGGTAAGGTTTTTTTCCCCAGAAGTATGAGAACAGAAGAATAAATTTGAGGAATTCCACATTTAGGTGGAAGTAGTAAAATCCTCAGTTTGCTAGTTATTTTAAAACTTTCTTTTCATCCTATCCATGTAGTATTACTACATATTACTAACAGAATCTTACATTCAGGAATCCTGATCAAGCATCCACCTTCCCAGTATATCTCAAAGCACGTCAGAAAACAGACTAAAGCAAATTAGCAATATTGTGAATGCACAAGGAAATCCCATCACTCTTAAGATGTTCTCACAATCTGTCATTTCAAATTCCCACACTTTGAGAATCTGTGGCTGCCGTGGTGATCCAACTAACTGCTCTGGCCAAGAAAAGTTTTGATGGCCATCGCTGGGCTACACTCTTGCTGGACTCAGTACCTCCTGCCAGTTTTCAGACTGCAGAGAGGTCGGGCCGATCCTTTTAGCTTAAATGGAAATAAAAGGGTTTCTAACTGGTGATAAAGTACCCATCAAACAAGCACACCTGCTTTGTTCTGCAATTCTGAAGGGCAGAACAACCATAGGAAAGCTTTTCTCTAAGTGCTACTGAAGCTCTAAATTTGGCCCACACTTTTGTTGTTATATAATGTAGTGGAAAATGTTGTTGAGGTTAACAGCTTTTCAACTATAACAACCCATCACTACTAAGCTAAGAATAAAAAAATAATTATCAGCCACACAGCTTTGACAGTCTCACAACACTGTTTCTGACCTCTGTTGTGCTAAGGTAAGCACCCTGTAATTATTCCCAGGCAGGACTGAACATCTAATGATATTTTTTGGTATGGGCATACGTGATTAAGCTTCCCCCTCTCCTCCACCACTGCCCACAGGTGATGAAGTCCTAAAATGTATTAACTTCTGTAAATAAGAGTGGTTTTGACATTTCAAAGATTCTTTTCTATATCTCGCTAGGCTTTAATAAGAGGGACAGAAATATATTTTAGCACCAGCTGCTTTAACAATATGCGTGTTGTTTCATTTAGGCTTTTAGAAAAAAGGAAGTGACAGCAAATGTTCTCTTTACAGTTCGCAGATTACTACAAACAATTCCACCACATGTAGCTTTCAGGACCGCACATAGAAAAAGCAAATGAAAGGCTAGCAGAACGAAAATGCTCAGCCATGATCATTTGGCACTGCTCACCTATTTTTTTAGAAAGGGTGCTCCACCGTCTTTTTTTTATAAAAGACTTGATTCTAAGCACAGCTCCTAAAGCAACACCAGACAGCTCTACTTGCATTAACAGAATTATTCAGGAACAACTTCTGTTCAGATTTTTCAAAGAGGAAAATTACTGCATGGCAATAATCAGGAATAGTGTCCACTTTACTTAATGGTTCATTAATATTTTCATATATGGTGTCCTACTATTCCAAGAGAACAAGAAGCAATACTAGACTTTTCTTCTAATGTTCAAGTGCATTTGTACTAATCTCTGCAGTGCTTTAAGGAACTTCAGAACTGTGGAGGGTAAAGATAAGTACAGATCCTTCACTGTTGTTCCATGGGTTGAGAAAGTCTGATGACACTAAGAGGCTAAAAGAGTTAGCTCAGCAAGCACACAGCCAAGGTCTTTGACTACTGTGATGCCTTGAAATGGGAGCATCGTGGAGGCAAGACGAGGTCACCACCAAGCATCAATATGATCCTGATAGGCTTGGCATGTGTATTGTCTTTTGGGGTTGCGGGCAGATGCAAGAAGCTCAGGAAACTTTCAGGCAATTCTAAATGAAGATGAACTGAAGATCTACTAGACATCATCCCTAATTTTCTGACTATCTTTTTGCCCTTCTACCTGTAAGCTTGAAGTTTAGAGCATGCAGACTGCTAAGCCATGAGTTTCAGTTTCTCTTACTACTACAGCATTTCAGAAAAATCTTCTGTGTTTCAAACTAAGAATTTTTCTATAAATCACAGAGGATGTTCATACTTACAGGCTTAACTGATGTCCTATATATTGCATTGACTCATATTTTAGTCAGTGTTGGTATCATTGTATTAAACATATCCATATTAGCACTGACTTGAAATAGAAATTTTCTTAGGAACTCATTTTATAACTGGCAAACAAATCGCGTCTTTAGATTTTACTGAGAAAATTATAAATATTGTGACTTTAAAGGCTGTTTCTTAGGATAAAATGCAATTATTAAATATATTTTTGTTCAACACCTAGAAATATGTGGGCACACCTCCACAATCACTAGTAAAACTAAAGACTCTTGTTCTGATTTTAGAATGAGCATCTGGGAAGACAGTTCAGCTGCACTAGATTTCTCAGAAGCAGTTTTGATGGTCTCACTTTGAACACTCACTTTCTTGCTTGCCTGGAATCTCTCCAAGTTTCCACTCTAGTGAAAAAAACCTTTGTACTGGTTAGTAGCCTTATGCACAGATGGATTGTGTCCAAATGGACAGGACTAGTTTTCTTTCACAATGTGAAGGTCTGTAGGACTCTCCCAACCTATTGCTTTATACGATGCCAGTAGCACTAGCTTTAGATTAATAAACCTTGCTTGGGTCCTTGAAGAGTTAATGTAGTAACCTCTATGAAATAATAGCAGTAAAATTATGAAGTCCAGTTATGCAGACACTGTCAAAATACTTGACTACACTTGTAAAACAAGACTGTATAAAGATACAGAACAGAATACTCAGAACAAATGACACATTCTATTAGGATCTATGAATAAAGGTGGGTTTTTTTTTCCCCCCAGCATCTTATATTTCTATCATGGTTTCAGGGAAATCCACATATGCATTACAATAATTTCTCTATAGCCTGTTGACTGTTTTTCAAGGGTAAAGGTATGAACAACATCTGTTTACATTCTCTCAAAGTCAGGTAACAGGAAGACTGCAAATATCTACAAAGAAATTATCAGACTCTTGGAAAAGGCTTACTATGGTTAGTTCTGAGTAAATAAGGTGCTTTTGACTCTTATAAATACAGAAGAACTCTTTCATTAGGCTTTCACTATTCATTTCAGTTTCTCTGCATGGAGATGTTACCTGTGCTGGCTTCCTCTGTTAATTTCTGTTAAACACTTGGTCAGCTTCCTCGAAAAAAGGATTTGCAATGAAGTTACTCATACTGACATAGTGTCTAAAAGTATTTCTGTATTTGCAAACTCATCCTACGAAACAGTCTTGTGATACTAAAGTAGTGTAGCACACTATCAGAAAGGTATCTTTCATTGAAGCCAAGCAAGAAAAGACATTCAGCACATACAGCATATTTAAATAATTTACTGCTTTAATGGCAGAGCACATAAAAAAGTTTGCTGTATGAATGTTTAAATCCACTCTTTCCTCTTATCAAATATCCAACAAGGCCACATAAGCACACATCCCAACACAATGCTCCCTTCCCCTCTGATCATACTGGCTAAGGATCAATAAACTCCTTACTCAACAGCCTGTGTGAATCTGCTAGGACTACTGGTGAAAATAAACAAGCTCTTCCATCAAGCAATCAACCTCACTCAAAATAAAGAAGAAGAAAGCTCTTGATTTTCAAGTAGCAAAAGGTCCTTTGCGTGCATTTGTATTGCTTTCTTTTCATGACCAACCTACACCTCAAGAAAAGGTCTGTTTCTTTTTTAGTGTTTTTTTCCCAGAAGTTATAATTGTGTTAATTCTATATTGTTAGGCTTGTGGGCAAGAAGCTTAACAATGGATTGATTACTCAAACTGCTTTCTTATCCTATTTTTTATATCATACAAAACCAATTGTTTTCTAGATGAGAAGATATATCTCCAAGACCAAGTTCATCACGTACCTGTAAAACTGTTTCTGAGGAGGATACTACTGCTAATTGAACATAATGAAAGAAGTGAGAAATTTCCAAAATAGAATAAAATTAGAGGCAACAAGCACTAACTGAAACACAGGAGAACATCAAGAAACCATTTTTTTTTTACTGCAAGGGTAGTTGTGCACAGGCACAGGTTGTCCTGAGAATTCGTGGAGTTTCCATGCTTGGAGCCCTCTGAACGTGGTCCTGGGCAACTGGCTCTATGACTCTGCTTGAGCAGGGGACTTAGACCAGGCAGCATCCAGAGGTTCCTTCCAGCCACAACCATTCTGTGATTCCATTAGTAATAAAAGCATTTGGGCAAAAAATGAGTGGTTCACATAGCCATACTGGCATTTCCACGGTTCTGTAGTTTTTACTGACCTTTGTAGACGGAATCAAAGGACATTACATTGTCTCAATCAGGATTTTGCTGTAGAGCTCAACCCACACATTATTATTTGGGCATTATAATGAAAACTAGAAAAACAAATCAATACATTGACACGTATACAACTTTACTGTTAAAAGGACTAAAAATTTGGGGGTTGTGCTTTTTTAGAACATATAATCAGAACATAAGAAACACTACAAGGCCATTAGAAGCCATTGACTTTATCTTCAAGTAGATTACTGCTGGTTTTGTTGAAGTTTTTGATAGCTCCAAGACCCAGAAACTGTTCTGTCACAAAATCTTTATTACCAATTGGAATTTGTTTATATCAAGCTAAATGTGAAAAAAAAAAGGTCCCTTCTAGGAAGGAATTGCACCTTCTCTGGTTTTCAGAGTTTGTAAACAACTGTATAAATGCATATTCAGAAATCACTTCAGAATAAAATACAGGCACCAGGACAAAGTCTGTTTCCCTAAGCATTTGTGTCTCCTGGTAGATTTGAATTTGAACTCCCTGACATCCAGTGGTGCACCCTGTGCTCACACTGTGTTAAGAAATTACAAATGCCAAAGTTTAGAAAAAGCTTTGGCTAGTCTTTGCCAAAGAAACCTCAGTAGAATTCCTGGTGTCTGATAAAATCAGGAAGATGAAAGAGAGCTTTCCAAGAACTGAGGCATTCATATAAGCTTTTGTCCGTCTAGATCATAGTATCATAGTATTACCAGGGTTGGAAGGGACCTAATAGATCATCAAGTCCAACCCCTACCACACAGCT
>JAOXOE010032769.1:0-10736 GCA_028565055.1 Phoeniculus purpureus
TCTCTTCTCACAAGCAATTAGTGATAGAACAAGAGGGAATGGGTTCAAGTTACAACAGGGTAGGTTTAGACTGGATACTAGGAAGAATTTTTTCACAGAGAGAGTGGTCAAGCACTGCAATGGGCTTCCCAGGGAGGTGGTTAAATCGCCATCCCTGGATGTGTTTGATTGTTTAGATGAGGTGTTGAGGGATATGGTTAAGGGTGAACTTGTAGGGTAGATGGTTGGACTTGATAATCCCAGGAGTCTTTTCCAACCAGATTGATTCTGTGACAGTAACCAAAGAGTTGTGATTCACAGCCTGATGTCCGTGTAGAGATCAGTTGCGAGTGGTGCTCAAGGGTCTGTTTGCTGGCAACATGGACAGATGCAGTGACTGCCCCCTCAGCAAGTTTGCTGATGACATCAAGCTGTGTGGTGTGATTTGTACACTGGAGAGAAGGGAGGCTATTCAGAGGAATCTTGACAGACTTGGGAACTGGGCGTTTGCAAACTGCATGAGGTTCAGCAAGTCCAAGTGCAGGGTCCTGCATCTGAGTCAGGGCAATCCCAAGCACAAATACATGCTACATGGTGAATGGATTGAGAGCACCCCTGAGGAGAAGAACTTGGAGGAGTTGGTAGGTGAGAAGCTCAACATGATCTGGCAATGAATGCAACCCATATCCTGGGCTGTATCAAAAGAAGCATCACCAGCAGGTCTAGGGAGGTGATTCTTCCCCTCTGTTCTGCTCCTGGACTCTGAGCTCCCTTATTCTATTGGAAGATGTTCCTGCTCATTGCTGGAGGGTTTTTTTTGTAAAATAAAAATACCAACTTTGTTATCCAGGAGGAGCGAAAAAAGTGTAACACAGCTCCAGATGGTGCAAATCTGTGTTTCACTTCTGGAAATATTAATGAAAGCACCTGCTCAGCAGCATACAGGACCACTCAGATGCCATTTCAGCCAGCATGGGAGAAGTTGTGATATAACAGCCTTGATACAGCAAAGCTGATTGTATTCATTGATTTCAAGACTTAATGCGGTTCTAACATAAATATATAAATAATAGGGGTATGAGTTCTAAATTAATTGCAATGTGCCACTTAAAATATCAAAGTTATTTGAAGGAAATCTCTGTTTTCTGTGGACTTGCAGTCAAATAAAAGTTGGGCATGAATAGAAGTGAACACCGTGTAATGCCTTAACGTAAACCTGTGGTACTGGATTACATGGTGACCAAGGGTAGAAGCCCTTGTGGTGCTGCTGATAAAGAGATGTCCAGACTTTGCCTGGATAGAATCTGACCATTTTCTTTTCTGTAAAGCTGCACTTTAGAGAAGACTGCAGCACCCAATTCCATGAGAACCAAGTTGATAAGACACTTTGTTTTCGCTTGTGGCCAGCCATGTTTTGTGGGTCTACACAGCCATTCACGTCTTTATCTGTTTTGAGTGAGCCAGGAGTGAAAGCCAGGGCAGCTGACCCAACAGAAGCTGGTCAACAGAAGTTATTTCACACTATAAACACCACTTTCCCAATAATACTGGGGACAGTCTTTTCCCCTCACCGGTTGCCATCCCTGAAGTGTCTCTCAAGTGAAGCCCCCATCTCACAAGCTCCCCTGGCTGCCTAAACAGACTTACTTTTAGCATATATGTGAGAAACAACACTTGTTTGTGAAATCCCTTCCAACAATTATCTGAAGCTGCTTCATCTTATCTCTCTTTCTGCATCAAGGCTCTCTCAAATGGTCTCCTCGTCTTGCAAAAAAAATGCTGACATATTTATAGAACATTTACCTAACAATGCTAAGGGCTCATCTACTATTCTATTAATCTATTAACCTATTAATTTATTAACCTTTAACACAAATCTTCTCAATCCATTTTTATTTCTCACAATATTAGTGTTAGTATTCATATTAGAGGATTTTAATTATTATTTTATTAGATCTGTTTCAACCCACATTTCCCTTTCCCAGGGTCAAGATGGGATGGGTGGTCAAGGCATGATAGAACAACTGGGTAAGCAAAAACAAGGGGGGTTAGGAAATGTTTACTTCCTAGGGTAATCCAATTAACAAGAATCCAAGACAAGCAAAAGCGTGGGGGGAGTTTCAGGAACCATCCATACAGTAGGAGCCAATAACGGAATACTTATTTCATGAAACTGTGAGACTCACTGCTGTAGAATATTACTGCACACAACAGCTCAGTGATGCCCAGAGACACAGGGCCTTTATGTAGACAATAATGAGGGTTACAGTTACCATGTAGAAAGGAATGGGCTTCCTTGGTTTGAAATACTGTAAGCTGTTTCCTCTTGGCATTTGTTTCATTCTTTCACATGTGAGAGAGTCTAGCCCACCTCACAGAGTCTCCTGGTGCTTGGACAAGCAAGTTGGACAAATCATAGTATCAGGATCATAGAAAACAGAATTGTTGGTTTTGGAAGGGACCTCTGGAGATCATCTAGTCCAACCACCCGCTAGAACAGGATCACCCAGAGACGACTGAAGAGGAACATGGCCAAGGTGGGTTCTGAATATCTTCAGAGAAAGAGACTCCACAACATCTGTGGGCAGCCTGTTCCAGTGCTCTGTTACTGTCACTGTGAGGAAGCTTTTTCTTATGTTTAAGTCAAATTTCTTATGTTCATGGTTTGGGGTTTTTTGTGATGTTTGTCTTGAAAACTGCAAGCCAAGTTTTGGCACCTCTGAAAACAAAAAAGGAGTTTGGCAAATAGAAGGCATTTGGAGATTCATCTTCAGGTTTCCAGCTCCTTATTCTCCTTTAACTTCATTTCTTTCCTTGTCTGTGTTTGGGAGAGCAACTGTTGCTGCGTGCTGGACTCAGCAGCTGTCTTGCCCTGGAAATGTGAATAGAGAATCAGACCTCAAGGGTCAATGGATAGAAAGTTTTGTCTGAATTACATGGTTTGCTGAAATGGAGAGAGTTCTCCCTTTGTTCGTGCCTACAGGAATTCGCATTTTGGGGAGTGGAGGAGTGACATGGAAACACATGGAACAGAGAACTGGACTTTACAATGGCTGCTGGTGCTGAAGGATGTGTGAACTTGGTGGATACCATATTTCCACAGGAAGCAGGAATGGCTGGAGGTCTCTTCCCTTTAAGGGTTTGGACTTTGCAGCTTTGGCTGAGTTACGTAAGAAGGTAAAATTAAACTCCTTATGTCTTTGTGTGGCGTTTTTTTATGTGGAGTGAATTAGATGTCTTGTTTTGCCCCCAAATCTAGTTAGTTGGGGGGTTCTTGCCTGCAATTTGTAAATGGTTTCCGAGCCATCTTTGTTTTGTTTTTCTTTTCTCTCATTAGCACATTAATGAATTAATTATGTCTTGGGATAAACCCATTGACACCTATCCCTAGGCACTACTGAGAAGAGCCTGATCCCATCCTCCTGACACTTGCTGTTTAGGTATTTATAAGCATTAATCAGGTTTCCTCTCAGAGAGCAGTGAGTCTCCCCCAGTCTCATAAGTATTCCCTGTTGATCTGATCAACAACCTGACTCTTTTAGCCTCTCCTCATAAAGAAGATGCTCCAGCTCCCTGATCATCTCAGTGGCTCTGAATTGGACTCTCTCCAGTAGCTCCCAGTCCTGGATGCAGTCTTGTTCCACATGTGGCCTCATCAGGGCAGAGAAGGAACAGAACGTCCCTTGACCTACTGGCCGCACTGTTCTTAATGTGCCCCAGGAGATCATGGGTCTTTTTGGCCACAAGGGCACATTGCTGGCTCATGATGAGCCTGTGGTCCACCAGCACCACCAGGTCCTGTTCTTCAGACCTGCTTTCCAGCAGATCAGTCCCCAACCTGTACTAATCGTGGGCTTGTTCTTCCTCAGATGAAGATCATCCCTATGTCCTGTGACCTTATTCTTTGCGTCCATCACTTCTCACTTCTTTCACATCCCAATACCAATCATATGGGCACTGGCAACCATTACACTTGTCTTCTGCCTTTTCAGAGCCACAGACCTGAAGGTATGGGACTGACAGCAGGGACTCACTGCATTGGTTGGAGATTGTGCAGCTGGGACAGCCTTTGCTGCAGATGGACTTCCATGTCCCCACCTGGCACTTGGTGGCCACTGGTCCTTTTCCAGACCTTAGCCCAGGGAGGAGAACAAGAGGCAGATGGTTTTCCTCAAGCATCAGCTGTTTGAGGACAGATTTGCTGTCAGCCTGGTGGCAAGCACAGTGTCTTCCCTTTCATCCCTGCAACTGCTTCATTCACCCTCCTTCTGCCTGTTGGCCTTTCCCCAGGGAAGCACCCCTCACCTTTTCTGAAGCTGCTCCAGTATTGGCAGTGGTACCCAGTTCAGGGTTTGTGACTGCTGTAAAGTATTCCAGCTTGACATGTCAGGGGCACAAGCCTTAAAAAAAATCCCATCTTACTGTGGAAAATGTCCCTGTGGGGACTGGCATGAGTTTACTGGTGAGCAGGGATGAGCCCTTGCACAGTGCCATCGGGGTAATCTGGAGGAACATCCCTCATGTACCTCTGCTTTGCCTGGATATGGTGAAATAGATCTGTGTGTTCCCCTATGTGGTTCTCCCTGCAGGCACAGGTGACACTGTTTCTCACTTCTTATTGCCCTGGAGCAAGCTCAGATTTACAGAAATCTGCTTCATTCTGCTCTCACATCCTCAGCATGGAGGCTGGAGAGCTGAAACACTGTTTGTCAGAGGGGGTCCTTGGCATCTGTGCAGTACCATGCTGGATGTGTTTTCTGCTGGGAGAATTAGACTAGACTGGACTAGACTAGACTAGGATTTTTATGATTGTAGGGGACCTGCAACTGTCATTTCAGGGCTGACTTAAAAATTATATTGTTCAGGGCATTGTCCAAATGCATCTTAAACCCCTAATAGGCTTGGGGCACTAACCACAGAATCATTTTAGTTATAAGAAACCTTTTAGATCATGAAGGCCGACCACTGACCCAGTACTGCCAGGTGACCACCTCTCTAGAAACCTGTTTAAATGTCTAACCAGCCTCTCTGCAAAGAAATGCTTTGTAATGTCAGGTCTAAACCTTGCCTGGCACAGCTTTGAATCTTGTCCAAATGCCCTATTGCTTGGATACTAGGTTTGATTGGCATCTGCCTCTCCACTTCCTTTTCTCAGCAAGCTGTAGAGAGCAATGAGGTCCGTCTTCAAACTCCTTTTCTGTAAACTAGAAAAGCACAAAGTCCTTAAGTGTTTCTCATTTCTTTTAGATTTCTACTAGCTTGGATGCTTTCCATCTGGACCTTCACACCCTTCTTAAAATGTCTTGGGTTGATGGACATGATCTTGTAAAATATGGGTTCAGTTGGCTGATAGGACAAGTAGGCTTAGAGTTGTACTCTCACCTTGTTGCCGGGCTTCCCAGGTGGTTGGTACTTTCATCAGCCCTATGTTTGGCTAACCATATCAGTACCTCAGAATCTGGGACACATCTGGGAGGGTTCTAGACAGAATAGTCTCAGCAGTGCTTTCTTTAGGAGAGAGAAAGTTCTTTACCTCTGCCCACCACATCCCACACAGCCCCATGAACTAGTCAGCAACCAGTCAGCAGCTGGCTTTATCCCACTCCTTCCCAGTTCCAGCTGCCCAGTCTCAGCTGCTCAAGCTTCATTACTACTTCCTGCTGAGCAAATCCTTTCAGTCCCACTCACACCTGATCCACCACCTCCTAAACACCCAGATGTAATGTCACAGTCACCATAATTCCCAAACACTCTGGCATCCATTTCCAGCTGCCCCTCTACATGCTCTGTTTTCGTTGCTAATGAGTCTTACACTGTACATGAAACAGAGGGCTGTGGCTTTCCCTGTTGACTCAGGTCAGCAATGACCTGCTCTGTTAGTGAGGCATCCCAGCTTATTAAAGACCTTGATGACTTGTGAAAGCATACCATAGCTGGCTACAAGTGAAAATGAAGTGTCTTATCAGCACTGCATTCTTCTCAAAAATCTGTCTATCTTGACAAGAAAACTGATTCTAACCCAGCTATTCCAGTGAAACCAGGGCAGGTAGCCATCAGCTTCATTGGCATGAGTTGGTGTAGGACTCTGGGTGCAGTCTAGAAGAGAGACCAACCTAAGCCCGTTGAGCATCCCTTTGTGGCAGTGTCAGCTTGCATGACTGTCCTTCTCTTGAGAGTGGGTGACCATCAAGCACCAGCAATGACCTGCTCTGTTAATGGTGTGTCTTATCTCACTGGTGAAATATGGCTTTGCCCATGCTCAGGGGTGATGTTGGGTTGATTCAAAGTGCAGGAGTGGAGCCCTTCTGGGATTAGGGTGCCCCTATTTCTGTGGTAATTGAAATAGCATTCCTTGCAGCCACCCTCCAGCACAGACTTTGTATGAACCAGCTTAACACTGCGAGAAATAGGAGAAGCAAAGTTTGGAGCCACTCAGGACATGTCTCCACCTGCTGTCTGTCTCAAATGCTAATGAAAGAGGTAATAAAGCAAGTCAGAAAGTGAAGCGAGTCTTTGTATATGGCATAGGGCAAGCTGAAACTTTTCTAACAGGTCTGCTTTTAACGGGAGTATCGGTTTCTTTCTCCTCAACTTTTCTTTTCCCCTCTTCCATGAAAACATTCTCTGGTCACAGAAAATAGCGTTCAAGCAACTGAGTGCTTTGAAGCCTGGGCAGAGAGAAAACACTGAGGTTTCCCTCCTCTAATCTACTATGTTGCAATCAGTGGATGAAGCTTCGTCCTCCTCTTCCTTTAGTTGCTCTCCTCTGCATGGTCACTGCCTACTGGCACCCAGGCTGTGCTTGAATGTGCTTTGCCACAAACTGTGTTGTTGCCATCTCCTTTTTGTTTTTCTTCACCTGAAGGAATCGGTTTGTTCTTTGGGCTTAGAGTATAAGAAATAGGGTCTGGTGCAGGAACACATGGCTCCAGGAAGAGGAAGTCTCACCGGGAGGGGAGACACATATGCCATTAATCTTGTCCTCAGCAGCAGAACTTGCATTTGTAAACTGGACCTTAAGATGCCACTAGCACCTCATGTAAATTCAAGATGAAAACTTACCTTCAACTCCTCTCTGCTTTGCTGTCATAATCTGTTTCTCATATATCTCTTCTCTTCTCTTTCCTTCTTCTTGTGAGCTGCATTCATATACGGTAACAAACTGAGCTAACTACTGTGCTCAGCAATAGCAGAAGCTTTGAAAATGCAAATGCTATGCTGGTGTCATATTAGAGGGTGACTGGCCCTTGAGCTGGCAGAGATGGAACAAGGGGTGGCAAGATGGAGCAGGTCCCACCTGCATGTCTCCTTTCTTGGGATAAGATCATCTCACATTGTATTCTTCAGTGCTTTACCCAGATTATTTCATAAATAGTTCAAAGGGTGAGATACCTACTCCTTCCCCTAAGGAGCTGGACTTGCCTGGGCTAAAAGACAACCACTCTCTTCTGCTGCCTCGTCATTACTCCTCTGCTCTCTTAAGACATTGGCAGGGATCCTGGAGACTCTGGGCTGAAGTTTAACACCATTTGACCCTCGGCATGTCAGATGGATGTTCCTGTGATGGACAAGATCAGGCAGGGGTTGATTCTCAACATCTTCCCTAAGAGCTACTCAGACTAAGAGCCCCTTGTAACTCCAACTGCCAACAGCTATTCCTTGTGCTGTAGGGAAGCAGAGCAGGACATCTGGAAGTCCACCTCATCACCCTCCTGCCTCAAGGCACTATCAGCTTGTCCTAAGTAGCCCAAGACATATTTGCCCAAGGTACATTTGACCAACCACTTCTTTAGTATTTGTCCTTCAAGCTGTCCAAAGTAGGGATTTGCTTGCTTGCAGGTCAACATGTCTCTGAACTCAGCTCATCTCATTTTTGGAGAGCTGTTAGATGCTCCGTTTGCTGTGCAAATCTCATCCTGTTTCTTCTTCTTCAGACCACTATGTGGATATGGAGGACACAGAGAAGTCTGGATTATTTCCTTCATGTCATTCCTGAAGTGCCATTAACCAGGCTGGATGCAGATGTCCAGCCAAGGCCATACCAGTGTTTGCCGCACATCGTTTCCACTATAGCAGCACATGCTGCCTGTGGGTCAAGGGAAAACACCGCTTGGGGCTTTGTAAGCTGGTTTCACAGTCCCAGAGGAGCCAGGAACAGAAGAATTTTGGGTTATTATTTCTTTTGTTTACATTAGATACCTCTGTCCCAGACTGGAGGGTGGACAAGCAAGCACTGTGGTGATGGATCTTGGCCCAGGTGCTAATGCCTTGTTGCCAAGTAAAGATTCCCCCAAAAAACTCCCTGATCATTTAATGAGAAAAATCAAAGCCCAGTTATCTGCTGCTGTTCAGCTGAGCAACACAGCATTACTAGATGGGCTGATCCTCACCTCCCAACAAAGAGAACAGGTTTACCAGAGTCCTCACCTTCACACTGGCACCTATATAAGTCCTGTATTTGGGGATCAGAGCCTTTGAGTCCTCAAGGGAAGCGACTGTGAATCCTTGAGGGTAAGTCTGTCCACAGTTTCCTCAGGCAGAACATATCACGGGGATGAAAAGATGTTTTGAGCATCAGAAAACAGCGTCCCACTTAACAGGAGTTAATCCCTCATCAAAGTAGCCACCAGCAGAGAAATGGGAAGTTCGGAAGATTCAGAACAAAACAGAAAACTGAGGAGAAGTAAAACCCTTTAGTGGAGTTTTTTAAACTGTTTTGATTTACCCTTTTTCCTGCTTGTTTAAATTTGAATTGAGTGAAGTTGGTCGTTTGGTGGTTTTTGCCTTTCTACGCTAGTTTGCTCTTTGAAAATGGATGAAATCCATCACAGGGGTTGGATAAAAGAGTGCAATCAAAACGCCTGTTGCCATGCTCTTTCAGCTGATGAATAAATTATAAGCACATTACAATGCTATTTCAGCTGTGATTCAAGGGCCTGGGGAGGGTGAGGCTGTGACCTTATGCCTGTCAGACGATGGTTTGCATTTCCAAAGAGTTTGTGTAACCAACTGTTCAGGTCATCCTACACCTCCTGTTCTGGCCACAGTGAAGAGAAATATGTGTTCAGTCTGCCAGCTATGAGTAGCCACCTGCAGCTGCACGTGGCAGCAGTGGGACACGCTGTGTTCCTCAGAAGCTCCTGATTTGATTTCTGTTGAAGCCTGAGCTGACTCCAAAACAGCAATCTGGGGGACATATTGCTTTATTGATCTGGATGTAATTGAGATATCCATATTGTTTAGTCCCAGCAGTTGTTTCTGTGTTGAGGATGATGGTTTAGGTTATTCTTGCAGAACAGGATGCCCCTGCCCCAAGCTGAGATGGCAGTTGTTTTACTACCCAATGAACCCCTCTCAGGAAAGCAGAATTGGGCAAAGGAAAGGAGACCCACGGATTGAAATGGAAAAAATGGAATACAATAAAATAACATTTAAACCCTGACAATATTATTACCAAAACTAGTATCAGGTACACAGTGATATTCAGCCCCTGTAGTGCTGGTGAACTGAGCATTCCCAGCAGTGAATGCTGAGCACCACAGCTTCAGTGAAAACATGACAGTCACAGCACACAGGAGAGTCAGCCTTGGGAGCAGAATGACGGGAGAGACAGCCCAGGGATGGCAACTAGTGAGGGGGAAAGGCTCTCTCCGGTATTATTGGGAGAATGATGTTTATGGTGTGAAATAACTTCTGTTGACCAGCTTCTGTTGGGTGTCTTATCAACTTGGTTCTCATGGAATTGGGTGCTGCATTCTTCTCAAAAGTGCAGGTTTCCTGACTAGAAAATATTTCCTATCGCAGCCATCCCAGTGAAATCAGTACTAGAGCTCATATGGTAGATTCAATGTCATGCTGCTGTGTATGCGCCTCATATGCAGGCTATGAGCTCTGGAAGCCATAATGTGGTGGGTGTGAAGCAGTACTGGGAAGGAGAAGACTGTTGTGCCAGCCCTGCAAACTGTTGTGTGTGACTGTGCATGATGAGGAGGAGGCAGAACTTCCCTGCAGGAGCCTGAATCACCAGGAGTGTAATTAATGCCAAGTTCCCTGACAGGTGAATAAGTCTGGAGAAGCCTTGCAGCTTGGCATGAATGCTACAACTGACAAAGTCATGTCCAGCCTGCAGCTTGGTATTGCATTGAAATTTGGGAAGGATATTTAAGGGATCTGGTCAAAACAACCAAAGAACCGTTGTTCTGATCTCTCAAGACTGAAATTCTCTAGCGTTGTCTATGTGGGACAGCAGTGCTCATGTGTCCTGCTGAAGAAGAGAGGTCTCTGGAGAGATGAGCACCTCAGTGACCACCTGAAAGGTCCAGGCAATAGCTGCAGGTTACTTCTGCTGCTCTGCCCCATCAGTTCCTCTGCACCCGTATTACTTCCAGCCACCCTTTCCTAGTCTCTCTTGGTCCATCTTGCATCCACTCTGTTTTGTACTTTGAGACAACCCCAATTCTGTCCTGCTCTGGTTTTGTGGCTGTAGTTGAAGGCTCAGCCCTACTGGAGAGTTCCTGGGGGAGCTGTGGACAGGGCAAAAGGTGGCTGTGCCTTGTAGGTGTTGTGTCTCAATGCTTTGCTGTGCCAGCATCTCGATCTTCATCTAAAGCTGCCCCCACAGCCAGGTAACTCTCCTCCAGACTTGCTTACCTGCCGGAAGGTTTCCATTAATTACCCACATGTGCTGGGTTAATGCTTTAAGGACCCAGGAACTGATGTATTTCCCAAACCACTCCCCTCCACACCTCGGTAGGAAG
>JAOXOE010032770.1:0-10736 GCA_028565055.1 Phoeniculus purpureus
ATCCCCCTGCCACAGCAGGATCCCCTAGATCCAGTCATTAGGGATTGGAAGGGACCTCGAAAGATCACCCAGTCCAATCCCCCAGCCACAGCAAGATCCCCTAGATCCAGTCATTAGGGATTGGAAGGGACCTCGAAAGATCACCCAGTCCAATCCCCCAGCCACAGCAGAATCCCCTAGGTCCAGTCATTAGAGATTAGAAAGGACCTTGAAAGATCACCCAGTCCAATCCCCAGCCACAGCAGAATCCCCTAGATCAAGTGGCGGAGCATACTACAGAAAGACTCTGTATCCAGAGCTACAGAAGAAGCACTCAATTTTTCTTGCACATATTTTGAAGATGGGTTTTACTGATACTGCTTTGTTCTCTGCTGTGTCCCTTTGTAGATGATCTTTGAGAACAATGTGAATGATTTGGTTATCATCTTGTGACTTACCATCCATTTCGTGGGCAGCGTTTTGATGTCCTGGCCCTCTATTACAACTAGAGCCACGTGATCCTAGGAGGCATCAAACCCACAGTTCAAAATTTTTCCTCCTTCAGCTCTTTTCTGTGACTCTGTGGCACTGATACGGTCATTGTTTGCAGATAATATCCAGTCCTGTGCACAGAACAATGCACAGAGCACATGTTGTCTGATGCACCATTGAGCTTGTGGTGCTCTGGATACAGAATGAAATGCTAAGCTTTGAAAGTGTAACCTATATTCCAGCGTTGGAATTCCAGTGCAGGCTTTAGGTAGTTACTAGTGCTCTGAAATCTTGAGTGTTTTACTACAAAGAGACATTGTCTAGCCTTTGGGAAGGAAACAACAGTACCCTGATAACTGAGGGGACAATGCTGCCTTCTCCCAAGCTCATACATCTGCGTGTAGAATTGGACACAAGATGTTGAACTTTCTGGTTATGAATTTCTGTGAATTTAATAAAAATTTTAGCAAGTAAAGGGCAAAAATAGTATTTCACAGAATCACAGGACATTTGGGGTTGGAAGGGACCTCGAAAGATCATCCAGTCCAATCCTGTCACCACAGCAGGATCCTCTAGATCCAGTCATTAGGGACTGGAAGGGACCTCCAAAGATCATCTATCCAATCCTCCTGCAACAGCAGGATCCCCTAGATCCAGTTGCACAGGAACATGGCCAGGCAGGTTCTAAACATCTCCAGAGAAGGAGACTCCACAAACAATGAATCTCTGCAACTAGCACGTTCCAGATTACTTTATACTTTGGTCTTCCTCTCAGCCTCAGTTTTAATGTTTAATTTCATGTGGAAATGAATCTATTTGTGTTAGTTATGGCTGTTTAGTTTGAGGAATAGGAGGCTGAGGGGAGACCTCATCACTCTCTAGAACTATCTGAAAGGACACTGCAGAGATGCTGGTGCTGGTCTCTTCTCACAGGTCATTAGTGACAGAAGCAGAGGGAAGGGCTTCCAGCTCCATCAGGGGAGGGTTAGACCGGCCATCAGGAAGAAATTCTTCCTGGGGAGAGTGGTCAGGGACTGAGATGGGCTGCCCTGGGTGGTGGTTGAGTCCCTATCCCTGGATCATAGAATCATTAGGGATTGGAAAGGACCTGGAAAGATCATCTAGTCCAATCCCATTGCCACAGCAGGATCACCTAGACCAAGCACACAGGAACACATCTAGTTGGGTGATGTGTTTGAAAGTTGCTTATGTGTGGTGTTGAGGGGTCTGGTTTAAGAATGAACTTGTAGAATAGGGCTGATGGTTGGACTCAATGATCCCAGGGGTCTTTCCCAACTAGGGGTGACCTTGTAGAGTAGGGCTGATGGTTGATCTCAATGATCCCAGGGGTCTTTCCCAACTAGAGGTGACCTTGTAGAGTAGGGCTGATGGTTGAACTCGATCCCAGGGGTCTTTCCCAACTAGGGGTGACCTTGTAGAGTAGGGCTGATGGTTGGATTTGATGATCCCAGGGATCTTTCCCAACTAGAGGTGACCTTGTAGCGTAGGGCTGATGGTTGAACTCGATGATCCCAGGGGTCATATCCAACCTGAACGATCCTGTAATTCTAAGTGACCTTACAGCTGAACAAAAGGAAATGATCCCATAATGACCAAGAGCTTCAGGCTTCTCCACGTTTGTTTCTAGTGCAGTCATAGGTACCCGAAATGCTGCTGCTGGTTTAGGACTCACAAGCTTGAAGTCCCAGTACAAATGTGAGGGAAAGGAAAATCTGAGGGTATTTGAGAAGCTGTCCGAGGGGCCAGTTTTCTGATTTGTTGGCAGGTCAGAGAACGGATTATTTTGCAGTGTGTGGATTCTAATGGTTTCCTCAGGACTATACTCCTGAGCTAATACAGTCCTTGACACACAGATGCAGCTGTTTGCTTTCAGATGCGTTTCACGTGTCTGACTAATTTTGACCTGAAGGCAAAAGTGTAGTTTGCATCTTCTTTCCCGAGTTCTTCCCCCTCTGGCTTGAGACAGGCTGGTCATTCAGAAGAGCCGCTCGATGTGATTGAGCATAACCTGGTGAGATGCCCGTGCCTTGGCTTTCAGAAAGCGTTTGTAGCTGCTTCTGCGGTGAGTGCCTTGGCAGCGCCCTACTTGCAGGAAAGAGAGCAGTTCCACACGGAAAAGGAGCCAAGCATTAAGATGCATTTCTATTCATACTGTAAGCACACGCAGAAACTTTGAGGAGCACAATGTGCTCTGTGAGTGGTGTCGAAGTGTCTGAAGGAGTCATGAAATGATCTGTTATTCCAGTTTTAAAAGACTAAAGTTCTGTTCGTGCGCCTGACATCGTGTGGGCGTCTAGAAAGTGGGTTTGCAGCATTGTTCCCGCACATGAAGGAGGTGGCACAGGAAAATGAATCTCTGTGCTCTGTCAGGAAGCTCATGCTTACTCTTTCCGTGCTTGCTGTGTGTGAGGAGTGTGACACAGGCTGACAAAGGCTGAAGTCTTTGCCGCCGTAAAAATGGTATCTTTTGACTATTTTCTACAAGACAATGAAAAACCCCCCACCCCAACTTACAGAATTAAGCAGTCAGAGTAATGATTATAAAAGTGAACACAGCTCAGTTTTGACTCTCATCCGCACCGATAATTCTACTGGCAATCCGGTGGGACCTCCACTGGCTCCAGTTCTACAGCAACAATCAGGTGGGAAGCCAAACCGCGATATCAAAACCTACAGCAAACAACAAACCACAGTGGCTGGGGCCAGCAGTACAACTGAAGCTGTTCTGGCTCATGACGTCCGTGTAATCCCTTGAGCACTTGCTGCTCGTTTGTCTGGACCAGGATGTTTACAGGCAGAAATGGGACCTCTTCCACTTGTGTGCTTGGGGAGCAAGAGTGTGGTCGCTCTCTCAGGGAGCAATTATCGATGCCTGATTGTTGCAGTAGGTGGAGCTTGGGGACTGCAGCTCAGCGAGGAAAGAGTCAGTTTTATCTGGTAGGGCAGTGCAGTCGTTAGAATGAGCTGTCCCAACAGGCACCTGTCCGAGCTGTGCCAAAACTGAACCTGCGGGGCTTTGATGCGCTGAAGGAAACTGTAAGGGCTCGGAACAGATCATCGTAAATCTCAGGTGCTGTAGCCACTTGTGGCCAAGACTGGCAGGTGTTAGCAGGATGCAGGAGAAGGAGCAAAGTTAATTGAGCAGAACAGTGTGTGTGCGGTATCTGTGATTTGGAAGGGCAGGACTCTGGGGATGGATTGGATAAATGTGTGTCAATGGGCTAGAAAGTCTTGTTAGGGAATCGGAAATGCGAGGTGTGAACGAGCCTCTGCACACTGACAAGGCCAGGAACAACTCAGTCAACGAATCACTAAATATTGAGGTCATAAAGATGAACTGAACTGAGCCAAGAAGTTTGAGGTATCCAGACCATAACTTCTCTAAGGTACCGAGTCAGTCCGGGTAAAGACCGTGAATGATCTTATAGACAGAAAGAGAATTCTAAAACCAATTGCTCTTATGAGGAACAAACAAATGTTGGGTTTGAGTTTGCTTAATAATTTATGTGAGAGATAAAACATGGGAGCATGGTTATCTTATTCTGAAGGGAAACCTTCAAGGGGCTCTAGCTGTATGTTGTTCAAAATGAGCTTCTCTTGAAGCTGCAGAGACTTGAAGTGCTACTCCGTTAGAAATCGGCAAGAGGAGAGTGTTTTCTGATCCTGAGGTATCTGAGAGTAGCAGCATGAGGAAAGAAAACTAACTACAACACATAGTTGTATTTTGTGAAGAGAGCAGGTAGTGTTGGTTTGTGTACAGTTTTGAATGACGAAGGTGGTGAGGGTGCTATAGAAAACCCAACTGGTTCTGTCAGCAGCACTGGGAGGCTGCATTTCACAGACCCTGCATAGTCCTCGCATAAAACCCAACTGGTTCTGTCAGCAGCACTGGGAGGCTGCATTTCACAGACCCTGCGTAGTCCTCATATAAAACCCAACTGGTTCTATCTGCAGTGCTGGGAGTCTGCATTTCACAGACCCTGCTTAGTCCTCCTCACTGCATAACTAACATGCAGCAGTACAAACCAGCAAATGGGGTACTGGACTGGATGATCTTTCGAGGTCCCTTCCAATCCCTACTGTTCTGTGATTCCGTGAAATGAATACTGGCTAAAGTCCTCACAGAAAGATCATGTTCAGGACTGGGAGGTGAGATTGCCACGAGGATTATGCAGATTTAGATAACAAGAGATTTTCACTAATGTTTTCTTGTGATGTTTTAAGCTTTTTCAGCTTTGGTTCGCGACCTCACGGCAGCTCAGTCTTCCTCAGTGCCATGGGTCGGGGCGCCGGTCAGCAGCTGCAGTTCCTGTTGTGCCCTCCCTAACTCTTGCTCTCTCTGGTTTTCTCCTCATCTGTCTTGCTGCCTTTATCCTACCACTTGTCCTTGAAGGAATTTCCCACGTGGCCTTTTCAGGTCTTTTATTCCTGTCTTTAAGCATTGACTTGTCCATGTTCTGTCATTTATATGAGACCAGTAATAACCGATGATCAGAACAAACCAGAGCCGAGTTTGGCATGGACAGAGCTCTAAGCCAGCGCTGTGCCTCTCTGATGCAGCGCTGTTCGGAATACGTTGGGTACAGGCAGTGGCAGGATTTGCTGTCAGGGAGCTAGATCTAGCTGATAGGGCTTCGGAGTCCTTTTGTACAGCAAGTTCATCGGAGGACATAACAGTTTCCAAAGCAGGCTTAGAACCTGTGGTTCTGTTGAGCTAAGCAGATGATTGTCTATTGTGCTTGATGAGCTACTGAGGAGCGGGAAAAGAAAGGGACAACATTTGAAAATCAGGGGAGGTTACAGTAGGCATCACTCAGGATTAGTTCATTATCTTGAGGATCAGCAGACTTGAGCACTGGAGGCACAGGAAGAGCAGTGGCTTAGCTCTCACTGTTGTGCCGCAGAGAAAATATGAAAGCACCTTTATGCATTTTTGGGGTGGCTTCCCTGGAAGGTTGTGTCAGGGCCAGTGCTCCTTGGAGCTCACACACTGGGGTCTGACAACACTCGGCAAGCACTGAATGGAGGCTGTTTTGCTCAGACAACCTGGCGGCATTGCCAGCCTTACCAACTCCTCACACAATCACAGAACACTAGGGATTGTAAGGGACCTCAAGAGATCACCCAGTCCAGTCCCCCTGCCACAGCAGGACCCCCTAGATCCAGTCATCAGGGATTGGAAGGGACCTCGAAAGATCATCCACTCCCATACCCCTGCCACAGCAGGATCACCTGGATCCAGTCACACGAAACGTGTAAACCAGTATTCATTCTGTCCTGTCAGAGCTCTTGTGTAGTTTCTGGTCTGTTTTCCTTCTATTTCCCTTTAAGAACAACAGCAGCGTTTGGAGCAGGCGGCCATCCATCACACCTGTTGTCAATGTCACACCAGCTGTAATTTCACGTGGCTGAAATCCTGGTCCCTGAGTAGAATAGTTACCACATGAATGAGCAGATGCTGGCGTGGGGAGCGTCTGACACTTGATAAATGAATGCCATCCAAGCAAAACATCAGCAGGGTTGGATATATTTAGGTAGTTAAACATCTGCAGAGGTGGCTTGTTTGCAAATCATTAAGAATAAAAGCTTGTTAGCTGTCAGAGGTCCTTGGCAAACACGTGATGACTCTGGGGCCAGACCTCCTTGGAACTGTGTGAGCATCACTTTTGGCAAGGTGAGCTCCCTGAAGTCCAGCAGAACGCAGCAGATCCAGGCACAGCTCCAGCATCAAAACAGATGCTGTGGAACACTCAGCCTAGAAACCCTTAATTACCCAGAGGCAGGTAGAATGGATTCAGGTTGCCATGTTTATAGCACCGTATCCTTGCTAGAGGAGAAGTGGAAGCGCCTCCTCTGCACGGGACGCTGCACTAAGCCTTCCTGACGAACAGAAAGGTTTGCTATGAAGCCACCGTGGTGCTATGGAACGGAGCATTTGGAAAGCCTCGGCGTGGGTTATGGTTCCTAATTCAATTACTCTGTCTGTCTCCCCAGACAAACACAATTCTTCCTAAGCCGTTACACACATCTGGAGACCCCTTACACCTCTTTCCTGAGTGAGCTGCAACAGACCCCACGTCGTATATTCTTGTTCACAGCAGGGAGAATTATGGCTGAGAGCAGAGAGCAGACCGGGGGCTTTTGGAGCCGCTCTCTGGCACTGAGCTAAACCAGGCGGCGCTTTCGAGCTCTGTTTCCAATAACCACTGAGTCAGAGCTGAAGACAAATCAAGCCCAAACTGCAATCATTAACCCAGGGAATTCTCAGTGGGAAGATGTACACTGCCTAATCTGCGAGCAACTCTTGGAAATTCAGGGCTTTATAACTGCCTGAGGTTGCCTAGAGAGAGGGAGGCATCGCCTTTGAGGGAGGCAACCAACTTGCTGAGGGCTGCCGTCTGGGGTTGAAGGTTTCGGTGCCACATCACAGATTAGAGTTGCTCGTGGAGACATGGAAGGTGTATTGATAGTGAACAGGTGGCTCCTGCTCCGAGGAGATTTCTTTGGTACCATGTTATGATTGAGCTGATGCTGGGACACGTTAAGTGGAGCTTGTCACTCTCCCATCTGCTCTGCACAACTGCTGCAGGCGGGAGCCCTTCAGGAAGTTGCACATCTCTTGCAGCTGTTCCTGTTTCGTAAATAACTAGCAGGAATCACCGATTCATTTGCCTTTATTTCATGGAGAAAACTGTGTGCGGTGCTGCCGTTTAAGGACTTGTTATCAGATTACAGCACTTGGAAGCCTTACTCGGTGCTAATGGGAGAATTGTACAGCACAGATCAGGGCTTCTTTCGGCCTGATTTAATTTATCTAAGCAACTGCACTCGATAAAGAGTCCTTCATGCTAAGCAAAGCGCCCTTGTTTCCATCCCCCTGCGGGCGCTGTTGATCCTTGGGTCTTATCTGGAAGAAGCAGTTGGTGCAGGACGCTGTGTGCACTTCCGACATCATTGAAACTGGTTTTGTCATTGAGGAATTGCTTTTGTAATCTGCAGATGAAAGCGAACATCACAGGCAAGGCCTTCCCCTCTTAGCTCCGCAGTGTTTTGCCCAATGGACAATTTAATGCAGCATCACATGTGGTGGGAGCTGGATGACAAAAAGTACTTGTTGGCTTCCAATAGCTTGATTTCATTTTTAATAGGCTGTTAATCTTCACTCAGCATTTCGCTCTGCGTCGAACGTCTCGCTGCGGTGAGCTGGGTTGTTTGTCTGCCTTGGGTCTGTGTTGCATTCGGTTACGACTCCCTTTGAAGAGCTCAGAAACTGCCCGAGATCGACTTTGTGGGAGCAAATTTTGACTCCCCTTGGAAAACTTTTTGATCTGTCGTGATGTGACAAATAAAACTGCTCATGTGCTGAGTTCTAATGACATCGAATGTGCTGCTAATAAAAGACTACCAGCTACTGAAGTCAAAGCAAGCGGCACAGAAAGAGAGGCTCCGGCTGTAAATGAGCTCCTAAAATGTGTTGCAGTCTAGCTCAGTGAAAATGCAGAACAGGGTGAGCTCTCTGACCTGGAGGAGACAGAGTCATTTCAGGAGCAGTAACTGTCCAGTTATGTCCTCACTGTGTAAAGAAAGGCTGTGCAAACCGCTAAGAGCCATGTGAACTGTGTGTAGATCTCTTGTGCGTGGGCTAGGGACGTTGCCACAGACAGCTTGGTTTGATGTTGAAAGGCAGGAGGCATTTTCTTCTGCTCGTCTGGATCGGACTAGATGGTCTTTCGAGGTCCCTTCCAATCCCTAATGATTCTATGATTTATTTCGGATGCTCACTTGATATCCCTAGGGACTGACATTAGTCTCCTCTGAGGGCTGTTACTAGCCAGAAATAGCACAAGCTTCCATTCTGCGATGTTTCAGCATTGATTTGAGCGAGAAATGACTGCTGAACCACACAGGGAAGAGAAAACTTCTCCAGAGCCTCCCGTGTTGCTCAGTGAGAGCCATCAGAGCATCTCCTCTGATGAAAGGTGGCTGGGTACGAGTGGGTAATGTTCAGTTACTTCTTGATGAGTTGCTCCTCTTCATACTTTGAAGGTTTATTGTAAGGGTTTGAAATACTCCTGCAAAGTACAGAGAGAGACCTTCCAATTTATCATGTCTAGTCCCATGCGATTGCACAGCTGGCGACCAGCTTCCCTTTGAGAAGCACGTAGCTGGGCAACGGAGTCATCCACTGTGAAACAGCTTCTCTCAAGCCTCTCCTGTCCCCACCATCTCTGAGAGTTCATTTCTCACATATTTTAAATAACAGCTTGTACCATCTGTGTCCTTGTGCTCGGTGCTTGCTTGAGGAGACAGTCCACACTCCTCAGGCTTCCGCTGTGAAGAGCTCCTAATAGTGTTCATCTCTTACAAGGTTGCCTGGTGCCAGATGACTACGGAAAACTTCTAGCTCTGCCGGGATGGACTCCTCCTTACTGTTCCTCCTATTGTAACACAAATTCAGCTTGACGCAACTGATCTCTGCTGCTTCTTCAAGGCAGACGCTCTGCAGTCAGTGTGGCCTGTACGACCTTTCCTTCCCGACCGATAGACCCCCATTCCAGCCCCGCTGGGCTTCCATAATCTCTGTATAGGTAGCTTTCTGCTGTGCAGCAGGAACGTGTTGTGTTGTTGTTCTCCTTGCACACTGGAGAAACTGCATCTTGATCTCAACACTGCGACATGTGTCTGAACCACAGACACTGCCAGTCCCAGCCCTCTTGCCTCGTGTTAGAATGTTTTTCTCCCTTGCTGTTTACATCTAACATGTCTTTACGCAGTGCTGAATCTGTCTTCACCCCATGTTCTTCCTGTACTATACCTGAAACCAGACTTGAGATTACCTGCGTTATTTCCACTTTTCCTCTCCATTTCTTAGTATACAAAGCTCTTCTCTCATGAGGTCCCTGTCTTTCAGCATCTCGCAGCACGCAAGGAAATTGTTGAAAGTCTTTCTCTATATCTCAGCTCACGAGTGTTCTCTCTCTTCCAAAGGCATTTAAACAAAAGATGAGATTTCCTTGTTTTCCTGGTGTGTGATGGGGCCACTGATGAAAAATAGGCCATTTTGCTGTATCACAGAATCATGGAACATCAGGGATTGGAAGGGATCTCGAGAGGCCATCCAGTCCAATCCCCCTGCCAGAGCAGGATCCCCTATACCCAGTCATTAGGGATTGGAAGGGACCTCGAAAGATCATCCGGTCCCAACCCCCTGCCACAGCAGGATCCCCTAGATCCAGTCATTAGGGATTGGAAGAGACCTCAAAAGATCATGCAGTCCAGTCCCCCTGCCAGAGTAGGACCTCCTAGACCAAGTCACACAAGAACATGGCCAGGAGGGTTTTAAAGATCAAGGTAATTTTTACACATCCGCTTTGCAAAGAGACAACAGAAAGGTACCTTCCCTGGTGAAGTCTTAGGGACCTTAATAACTTGTCCTATACAGTTAATCTAGTGAAGAAATCTCCCTTGCAGAGAAACTGGAGCACAATTCCTGCACAGGCAATTGGTTTCAATAGGTTATCATAAGTGTTAGAAATAGCGCTGATTTTTTCCTACTTCTTAGATCACAAATGGGTTCATTTTGATAAGTCCAGAAATTTTGAGACGAATAGAAAAGGTGAAACAGTGAAAATGCAGGTACTTAGTCTTCGCTCACCATCGATTTCATTCCAGAAACTACACGTCAAACTTCAAGACGTGGCTTTACTTGGGGCTGTTTCAGCCTTGGCTTTTAATCACATGTGGCGTTTCAATGGGTCATAAAGAGTAATCGTTTTCCTTGTCAAAGCATCTTTCAAGCAAATTTGAAAATTATAGTGGGCTTTGGAATGGAAAGGACTCAGAGCTGATTTACAGGCGCTTGAAAAAACACTTCTCACAGGCAAAATAAGCTCTGTCATACAGAGAAATGTTCTCCAGCAGATATTAATCAGTGATAGTTCCTGCTTTATCATGTCAGGAGGTTTCCTTGCAGAAGTGCAGATCAGCACTTAATCAATAATTAGTTTGTGTCTCAGGGCTTGACCAAGTCTGGATGGTGCGGGTGCTCTCACCTGACGTGCCGCAAATAATCAGCACCGATTTTGCATGTAGCTCCTCTAACACGGTCTGTGTGAAGGACCAGAGCAGAGCACACAGGCTTCCACAGCACCTTCTGCAACAAGGAGCTGCACCCGTGTGAGTTGGTCTAGGGGATCCTGCTGTGGCAGGGGGACTGGACTAGATGATCTTCTGAGGTCCCTTCC
>JAOXOE010032771.1:0-10736 GCA_028565055.1 Phoeniculus purpureus
TGTGACTTGGTCTAGGTGATCCTGCTCTGGCAGGGGAATTGGACTAGATGATCTTTCAAGGTCCCTTCCAATCCCTACTGTTCTGTGATTCTGTGCGAAGCTGCTGAGAATTTGCTCTGCAAATTGGTTTTTTTTTTAGATCGAGAACTCCTTATTCTTTGCCACTCTGTTGGGACTCACAGAGGAAACAGGAGGTCTGATAATAAAACCAAGTGCCATTAGCAGAAGATAGAACCATGCCATTTCCCGTGCAATTTCATTAATCGTTTTCTCTGTCAAAATTGACTTTACAGTACTGAAAGAGGTGGATGGATGTTTCCCAAGTGCTGCTGCTTCATTACTTCTGCCCTCTAAATACGTGTCTTTGAAGAATGATGCCAGAGTGCAGCTGTTTGCGGTTACCTGACGTACATGTAAGCCTTTCTCCCTTAAGAATAAACATTTCCTCTTGGGTTCTTTCTTGAGAGGGTGAACATCAAAGGCCAGATCTTTCAGCTAGAAGTAGCAATAAGAGACAAATGCAAGCACTCACCTGTTTGGTGCTCCTGAGGAATAAGAGCTTGGTTATGACTGCTGTAAACTCAGTGGTCTGGTTTGGACCTGGTGCTGTTTAACATCTTTGTCAGTGACATGGAGAGTGACACTGACTGCTATGCCTCAGCAAGTTTGCTGCTGACACCAAGCTGTATGGGGTGGTTGACATATTGGAGGGGAGGCCAGTCATAGGGACCTTGACAGGCTTGAGAACTGGGCTGTGCAAACTGCATGAGGTTCAACCAGCCCAAGTGCAAGTCCAAGTGCTTGGGTAATCCCAAGCAGAAATTCTTGCTAGGTAGTGAGTGGATAGAGAACAGAACCAAGGAGAAGGACTTGGGTGTGTTGATAGATGACAGCAGACAATGTGTGAGGGCAGCCCAGAAGGCCAGCCATATCTTGACTGCATCAGAAAAAAGCAGTGTCACCAGTAGGTCAATGGACATGATTTTCCCCCTCTGCTCTGCTCTTGTGAGACCTCACCTGGAGTACTGCAACCAGTTCTGGAGTCCCCAGTATGAGAAGGTCATGGAACTGTTGTAGCAAGTCCAGAGGAGGCTACAGGCATGATCAGAGGGCTGAAGAACCACTCCTATGAGAATAGGCTGAGGTACTTGAAGCTGTTCAGCCTGGAGAAGAGAAGGCTCCAAGTGGACCTATTAGCAGCCTTGCAGTACCTGAAAGGGGTCTACAGAAAAGGTGGAGAAGGAATTTTTATGAGGGACTGTAGTGATAGGACAAGGAGGAATGGCTTCAAGCTAAAAGAGGGTAGATTTAGATTGGATCTTACCAAGAAATTCTTCTCCTCTCAGTCTCGTTACTCCTTTCTCCATTTTTCCAGAAAGAAATTGCTAACACAATTTGTGATATAGGTACTATAAAGTAAGACTTCTCTGATTTAAGTGAGATCTTACTAAAGTAAGGATCTCACGGTGAAGAAAAGCGATTTTATTATAGACCTGCCCAAGGTTATACTGAATTTGGAAAGCACTGCCACAGCTAGCTGGAGGAAATGCAAATGAAAAACAGACGGACTAGCTAAAACCTGGAGATGAAAGCATTTTAGACCCTTGTCTGTCATCAGGACCTTCATAACCACGGGGTTTTTTTTCCAATATGGGCATGTGGTATACACCTGCAACTTGTCAGCAAGAAGCCTATACTTACAGTTTTCTTTTGGCTCCCCAAATAGCTTTTGAAAGCGTTCCCTTATCCCGAACGGTGCTAATGAATGCTCTCACATACCGTATCTAGAGACAGGTTTACTTTGGGCTTTTTGGCTAAGTGGCATAGAAAAGATATTTTAAGCTATGCCTCTAATTGCCAACTCTCTGTCTGCCTTAATAGTAATATTTTAAAAAGCCAGTTCTGACATTAGAAATTGCCAAGCAAAGTGATGTAACTCAGCCTTTAGTCCCATTCTAGGGACTCATCCTAAATAAAAGTGACACTTTCGAAGTGAAAAAATGAGCCAAAACATTGACTCACTGAAGGCAAAGGACTGCAGCACCCAAAGAAAATAATGTCGTGCTACATGTACCACAGACAACTGGCAAGTCCATTCAAACCCCAAAAAATCTGCTGCCAGCCAACTATATGAAAAACCCTCTTGCAAATGTCTGCTGCTATCAACTGCCTTGATCGTTCTTCCAAAACAACCATTCATTGGGTATCCTAGCCACCAGCACGGAGAGCTTGAAACAAAAATGCCTGTATAGCCTTGTGTCTGCATCCTAGTCACTAGATGTTCATTAAACCAACTCTTGTTCCCAGCAAAGCGATTTCTATCGCTGTGCTGCATTCTGTATTAAAACATTGAACTAAACCAAAGAATTACACTCTGCGCAGAGCCTTGGCTGACAGGATGGAAAATGTGTTCATAATTGTCCCTTTGTTGGCAGTAACTGACCTAATCTATGTCCAAACGTCTCTATATATTCTAAAATGCAGGATAAGAAAGCATACTTGTACAAACATACATGTTAACAATTGTCTGTGCGCGAGTCAAGATTCTCAAAACCTACCACCACGCAGTGCCTGAAACACAGTCTTGACGTTTAGAGAATTGCAGAGAACATTTCCTATACACAGTGCAAAGACACAGATCAGTCCCAGATGGGGAGGGGGAAAAAGCAAGCTGTAAACCAGCCCAGCAATGATAACTAATTCTACAAGGCACATCATCCCTCCGCATTCTTCAGCTATACAGATCATTTTCTGCTCATAAATCTCTATCCACTAAACACAGCTTTGATATTAATGGGAAACCAGACAAACCCAAGACAATATACGTAGCACTCCCTGAAGCTGCATTTAAACAATCTAGTTTAATTTTCTTAGCCCAGATTACAGGCAGTCAAGTCACCTGTCACCCGTAGCATGACACAAACTAGATTTGCCTGTGATAATGAGTTGCATTTTTTGAACGTGTTGTCTGATTAAAAGCATTACTCGCTGAGATATTTTTCTCTGTCATCCCAATTAATTCTGTGTCCTTGTATAAAAGATACTGATGACTCTGTGCTCAAAATTGTGCAGCAAAGATACACTGGATTTTTTAAAAAATTGATTTGTTTTCCAATGTTGGAGGATTCAGAGTAGAAATTTAAATGGGTGCTGCTCATGCTGTGCCAGGATTGACCCTGGGTCAGTCCCAGACTAACCTTTGCCCCACAGGTCACAGCACCATGTAACTGTTCAACTTCTATTATTGAGACTAGGCCTATGAATCTTCATCCCTGCCCTTTCTGAATTTATACTCACAGTGCCAAGAGTGCATGACAGAAATACTCAAGGAAATCTATACAGACCATAGAGGAGAAAAGTTGTGGGTTTACTGTTACATTCCAGTGACCGAGCACTGGAACAGGCTACCCTGGAGGGTTTTGGAGTCTCCTTCTCTGGAGATGTTTAAAACCCGCCTGGAAATGTTCCTGTGTGACTTAGCTCTGGCAGGGGGATTGGACTGGATGATCTTTCAAGGTCCCTTCCAATCCCTAACGTTCTGTGATTCTATGATTGTTGAACAAATTCTTCCAGGAGTACTAAGTCACTTTCTTTGTGTCCCCTTAACAGTAAGGCTGAGGAAGAGGCTGACTAAAGATATTCCCTTGAGTTGAGGAGCATTTCTACCTTTGTCTTCACCTTTTGGTAGAGGAGCTATAACTTGGCGCCTTTTCCTGGTGCACTGAGGGGTTTCTGATGACATTTTTGCCAGTCATTTGCTTTCCCACATATTTTATATGGCCATCCCAAACCACAGGGTTTCACTGCAAGCTGGAGCAGTACTAAGTGGTGGAACTGTAGTTCTATGGAATCAATCCATCCAAGTCTCTCTGTCTGGCACTATAAAATGTAGTGGAGAAGCACTCCAGGGGGAGAGTAAGACACTGTAATGTGCTGAAGGATGAATGAGTAGACTGATGGCAGACACTCTATTGAACTTCAGGAGACAAGGGCTTGAATTTCAGCATGGCCTTCAGCAAATATTTGAAGACAATATTCCTGGCAAACGTCTTTGTCTTAGTCACTCAGTTCTCATCTGCTCATGTTGTGTTGTCTCATTTGTTTTTATGCTCAATCTGCTGCACGCTGTACTAACGAACGATGCTAGAGAAAGGCAGGGAGAGCCACTGGCACTTTTACCTAGACTGTGTCATCACTTACCCGGCGCGTGCAATCGTAGACACTGCTGGCTTCAAACCCACCTTCAGCACTGAGAGAGGCTGTGCCTATAAGTCATTTGGTGGAACAGATATAAGTGGGGACTTCCCAGAAGCAGTTAACTAGGGGTTTTTTTTAAACACATCATAAAGCCCATGTGCAGAGTCAATCCTGGCAGGAGATCATGGCTACTGCCACTCCCAGCAGAAGAAACAGCATGCAGGTTATCCTCTACCCTTTTACTATGGATGCTGAGAAGAACTCAAGTCTCATGTACCACATAAATCACTGCAGTTACTGTACTGGACACTCAGATGTCTTCTGTCTAATACAATCATCCTATGGTGGCACCAGGGACTGAGCTGAAGAACAGAGAAAAGTCACAGGTGATTGTACAGACAGAAGACAAGAGCACTGCGCAGCTACTGGGTCAATCCCTTATCACTCTCACACCTTGCAAAGAGGCAGTAGCTATTGCTAAGGTGAGACAAGTGGCTCAAGTTAATGAACATATACAGTACCTCAGGAACAGTCTTGCCTTCTAGGTACCACTGTGTTAGAAATCAAATTTTCAGCTAGGATCTCAGGAAAAACATCTTCACAGAAAGAGTGAGGAGGCCTTAGAACAGGCTGCCCAGGGAGGGGATGGAGTTACCATCACTGGAGGTGTTCAAAGAATGGGTAGACATGGTGTTCCAGGAGATAGTGGTTAGGGGTTGTAGAGTGGGCAGTTGGACTTGATGATCTTGAAGGTCCTTTCCAACCTTGATGATTCTATGATTGTAAATTTAGGCTACTGTTCCTACTCTTGTACATGCAGAATCTCGGTGCCACTAGGTTATGCTCTCACATCCAGCAGAAATGTCTTTTTCTGCCCTAAAGACATCTCTTGTATGTCACACCACCATAATTTTTTATAGTCACATCATGCCTACCAGCTGACCACATCAGCATACCACAAGCTCTGTAACTCAGTCTGTTACTCACTAGCTACTAAGGAACAAAGGTTATTTGTTTAAATTAATCATACTTTTTAGTATTTTCAGTAATGACTGTAAAGGAGGTGGAAGTTGACCTCTCTACGGGGTGATTAAAACTGGCCTGAACTATAGGCAAGAGGACAGAGTTTCCACCCTCCACATGAGAGACGAACAATAGCGCTTGTTTGCCATTTAGTATTGCTTAATATACCACAGCCATCAGGCATGATGAAGCAACCCAATGGCTCAGTCATGGTGAGAGCTTGTTCTTCCCATCCCGCTTTTGACAGGACAGAACTATCTTTCTGATCAAGGGCTTGGTCCCCATAGAGCAAACATTCAAAATGGCCATATGGATACCAGGTCTGCTTTTTCTTTTCTCTCTCGCTCTGAAGAATCAGTTAATCCAAAGTAAAAGCATGCCAAGAAATTAGGAAATACAAGCATATGCTTCAACCAAGTAGCCTGCTGTCGAGACTAATTGCCAGGAATGCAAATCATTGTTTGGATCCTTGGTTAGGCCTGATTCGGCATTGGGAATCTCAAACTTGTTTTGGCTTTTAGCAGCTCAACATTGGTGGGACAGTTGCACACAACATGTGGCCTCCAGAGCTAGATGAGAACATGGGGTTTGTCCCACTCACCTCTTTGGAGAGAGAGTCATGATCTAGGACCTCAGCAGAATAAAAACCTTTGTAACAATGGAACTAAGAGCTCTTAATTCAGAACTCCTTAAATGTGAGAAAGCAAAACAGTGTTGGTGGGAAGGGGGAAATCAAAGCTTTTTAATAATCAAACCAAGCAGCCAACCAAACTCTCATTTTTTTTGTGGGTTTTTTTCCCTGAGAGGTCATCAAACTACTTTCTCACAGCGCCTCAAGAAAGAATTTGTCCTCCTCACTGCAGACAAACCCATGTCTAACACACAACCTTCAGCCAAACTTTCTCCTAGCTGCTAAGCCAACATGTACATTAAGATGTGGATGGGAAATGACCCTCATTTGCTATTATTTTGTCTTTAATCACAAATGAGAAGAGTTTATCAGCAGCCATCTGGAGCAATGCCGTTTTCCCACAGCACTGCTGATGCTGCTTTTTTCTATTCTTAGCTCAACACCAGTATAGATGACAGCAAAGGATCTCACTGTGCACGAGCAAAAAGCCACAGTTAATTTATCCCATGGAGGAAATCACGCTGTGCTCCCAGACAGCTCCAGACATGGATCTCGTCTCAGACTGATCTCACCAGAAACTCTCAGGGACTGCTGTGGCACACATTATTCCTGAAAGCGAAACTCACAGTAGTTGCAATGAAATAGATTTACTCCTTTCAGTTGCCATAACGAGTTTAATGATTCGATTTTTCTCACCAAACCCCCTTCTTTTTAAAATAATAAACCTTTGACCTGCTTCTATGCCAGACCCAGAAAAATTAAGCATCGTTTTTCCACCTTCACATTAAGCATAGGCACTTTCTTCTAGCAGTAACCTACTTTTAATGCTTCAACTTATAACAACACTGCTGTTTATGACGTCTGATTCACAGAGGGATACAACATGGATCCGTATCTGCATTCTACAAAGACCACCGCTTCAAACTGTGTGGCTAATGACCCCAGAAGCCTGCATTATTAAGCAAATAAATATTCATGCTTCAAAGTAATACTCAATCCACTGCTAGACCACCAGGGGAAGAACATTTCTAAAACGTGCAGTAGACCAGCTCTCATGACTTGCTGGAGCCAAAGAAAATTCAGATCTTAACAACCAAAAAACAAACTTCAGTGAAGTCCTTCTGTACTGACAAGACTGCAGGACACACATGAGTCCTGACTCACGCTTTCCTTGGCCCAACAAAAGTGTCATGGAAAAAACTTACCGTTCTGCAAGCTGTAGGCAGTTGTGTGGGCAACTGCATAGCAGGGGAGCAAGTAGCTGCATCTGGCTAAAAGAGTCAGACACCTTAGAATAAACGCTGGTACTATGTTGCCTTGTTGCAGGCATAGATAGGCAGCCTGGCTGGTGCCTCTTGCAGTGCAAAGAGAAAATCTCCAAAGACTTTTCCCTCTTGGAATGTCATTGCACTGTGACCCTGTGTGATCTTCTGGCCACTTGATGGATTGCAATGAGCATTTCAGATCCATAGCAGAGCCTCTTATTCAACAACTTCAAATTCAACACCTTCACATAAAGAATTACATCCCTGGCCCTGCTGGCCACCATGTGCATACACAGGTGCCCTGCCTTGTATCATTACGAGGGGATTACATAGCAGTTCTTCCTTCTCCACATTTGGTTACACCATGAGCCTCCTATGCTGCTTGTTTTTGAAACAGCTGTAACTTGCAGAACTGGTAACTTACAGAAGACACGATTAAAGAAGGTTCAAATGTTTGGAGAACAGTGAGTTTGACCCAAAATTTTATGGACTCTCTGATTCATATTGTCTGCTGAAGTACCAGCATTACAACAGAAAGCACCAAAATCATGTTAGGTAATCTCTCAGTCAACAATGCAGTACTAAATCTCTTTGACAGGAAGCCTCCATGTCCTAATTTTTATGTCATTTTTGAACCAAAGACTGCTCAAAGGATAAAGATTTGTTGACACACACTTTGTTCTGTGTCCCTTCTCAGCATACTCTCCTTGCCCTTAGATCTCTGCCTTTTCCCCATCCCTTTCTAGTGGTCTTGCTTTTTAGTTTTGCCCCTAAATAGCTAATTATTGTCTGTTCCAGTGATCAGTGTTTTTACTGCAATGGATGAAGACTGGGTTGCCCAAACCAGGTTTCACTCTGTATCTACTGCTTCTAGAAGTATGGAGCTTTCTATTTATCTAAGAATACTATCCAGAAGGAGTTATCAGATTCTGTGTGTCACACAGCACCAAGCATTAAACGCAGGTAGATACTCTGAGACTGTGGTTGGGAGTAGAATAACACTGCTGGAAACTGGCAGTAAGTTACTGTTCTTATACCTGGGTCTGAACATCCTCAAACCAGGATGTGCTTTCAAGGTGGATCTCTTATTGGAGCCACCTCTGCAAGCACGCATTCACGTCAAGAAAAATGAGATGGCAGGTTTACCTTCTGTAGTGCAACTCCTAAGGAAGAAAACTTCCTTCACTTTTACCCATTCACAAAATCTAGAACAAGCAAGGCAGAACTGCTGCCTTTGTCTGCTCTGGTGCCTGGAGAGAGAAGGCTTCCAGGTTATCAACATTTGTGCAGCATCTGTAGTCCTCACCCTGGAAATGACCCTTGCGGAATACACTTTACAATGCAGAATACAAAGCATTTAAGACACCAGTTTTCAAAATACAGTTTCTCTGGCCCTCACATTTGAAAGGACAGCCTTGGAAACATGAGTTCGTGTCAGCTGGAGAGACAGCCAGATGCTGTATGTCTGAGAAGGATGAACCGCAGTCTCCAGCTCTGCAGACTGCTGACTGCAAACTAACACTGTTACTCAAAGTCAGCATTATTGCTTGTCTCCCTGATGGTCATTTATGTGAGAACACCTGGCTCATACACCTCTTTCAACCCCCAGTTCTTTCTCTATGGATCAGAAACTACCATCTGAGACTCAACACAACTTCCCTGTTTTCCTGCTCTATGCAAGACCCTCAGCAACGTGAGGGCTGTGACTGCTCCATTGTGAGAGGATCTGAGAGGGACCAAGTCCTTTAAAGCAACAACACAAGATCTATGTCAGACATCAGAAATCCGTTAGATCAGCCTTAACATCAGAACAAACAATGCCAGGGCACCTGCACCAGCTCCCACTCTCCGGTCTCATGCACCAGAGAGCACTCAGAGGTGTGGCCACAGAAGTTCATGTTTTTGAAAATGTCAGAAGTTCTGTTTCTGCAGTTCTTATATTTGGTCTGCATAAGCGAGACTGAGAAACAGAACAGCTTCAGAAATAGAGTCCGTAACACAGCTTGGGGCTTTTCATAACAGCAGGAAGAATTACAATGCAGGAGTGCAGCTCCTCACCCTGACTCGTTCTAGGAGCAGTAGCGGTTGTACAACGAGTCACCAGGGCTTGTTCAGTTGGACTACCTGCAGAAGAGCAGCTGTCCTGGGAAAGGGGAGCTTGGTTACAGCCGCCTGTGTAGAACAGGCCACCTCTGTGGATAGAATCATATTGCTCTTCAGCTGACTTCCCAGGAAGAGTAAAAGGACAAATCACAAGGCTATTAAGGCAGATTATCACACTTCACTCAAAGGAGGCCAAAGACGGCAGAAAAAAGAAAGGACCCCTAACAGCATCTTTAAATAAATGATTGTACTCATATTATCAAGTTACAGCTGCCTACCCAGCTTCAGCCTGTGGTAAATAACTCCCACAGAATTTACTTTTTTTCCCCTTTTCTTGTAAAACGCTTCTGGTTAATTTTGCACAAACAAGAAAACAGGAAAAACACGGCAAGGCAAGAAAAACTTCTGAGTAAAACCAGATGAACACTAACACATTTACAGAGTGTAATGACTTCACTATTAATTCAAACAAACCCAGGCCCCAAGTCTCAGAAGAGAGAGCTGAGAACATGTGGTCCAGGAGGCAAGAACATGGTGGCTTCACACTACAGTGATGTCTGCAGTGCCTGATTTGACAGGAACTGCTCCTAATTTTACTTGGCAATAGCTGGTGAGGGACCACCTTTCATTCCAGATCTTGTGCCCTGATTATATGCTTTTCTTAATCTTATGGGACCCTATCCATGTTCAGTCAGTACTTCCTTCAATGCTAGGTGCCATTACCAGAGCAGGGGCAGGATAATAGGATTTAAAAAGAAATATTTCATGGACAAATCACCTAATGTCGTAGAAATGAGATTAAAAAAAGAAGAGGAAAAGAAATAATCCAGGTTCGGGTCCACCACCTACTGGAGATAGTAATATCATAGAATCACAGAATTATTATGGATTGGAAGGAACCTCGAAAGACCATCTAGTCCAATCCCCCTGCCACAGCAGGATCACCTACACCAAGTTGCACAGAAACATGTTCAGGTGGTTTTAAATGTCTCCAGAGAAGGAGATTCCACAACCCCCTGGGCAGCCCATTCCAATGCTCCGACCCTCACTGGGAAGAAGTTCCTTCTGATATTTATATGGAACTGCCTGTGTTCCAGCTTACTCGCATTGCCCCTTGTCCTATCACCAGATGACACTGAGAAGGGCCTAGCTCCATCCTCCTGACACCACCCATCACATATTTATAGACACTAATGAGGTCACCCCTCAGTCTTCTCCAAGCTAAAGAGATCCAGCTCCCTGAGCCTCTTCTCATAAGGGAGGTGCTCCACTTCCTTCATCATCCTTGTTGCTCTACGCTGGACTCCCTCCAGCAGCTCCGTGCCCTTCTTGAACTAAGGGGCCTGAAAATGGACACAACACTCCAGATGTGGTCCCATCAGCGCAGAGTAGAGGGGGAGAACTTCTCTCAATCTGCTAACCAACCCCATTCTGATCCATCCCAGGATGCTGTTGGCCCTCTTGGCCACAAGAGCACATTGCTGGCTCATGGTCATCCTGCTGGCCACCAGGACCCC